>CM029014.1:236533880-236843880 GCA_016801055.1 Panax notoginseng
AGAAGCAATAATCAGAATCTAATTGCTAATCCAAACAGGCACATTAGCAATCATTCTGATATTAAGCCTTAGAAGCCATCATGTAAATAAATTTCTACAACGATGAGAATTGTTTAGTTAAGATTAAAATAATGTTACCTCCACTGTTATCCAGAATGACAACGCTGTCAAAACCGGAAGGACATAGAAACTATCTGGAGTTGTCAGATCAGTAAACCAAAATGCTCCACCTTCTTTAAAAGATGGTACCTTTTCCACCATGTTTTGAATCTACAAATAAAATGATAAGATGTAATGCAAAGCAGGCAAGGGAACAACTATAGGTAAGAAGAACAAAATAATATTCAATATGCTTATCATGGAAAATATGTGTTAGCTTACTGCAAGGAAAAAACTGATAAAAACAGGTCCTTGTATGAGGAGTCCTTTCAAAGGAGTCCATGGAGTTACACCATACCTGCAGTGCCAATACCAATTCATTGTAATTGAAATTAAAACTGTCTTGGTATCCAAACCATCATACGGTAAAGGGGTGCTGCTTATGTAAAGGCTAAGACAGAACGTTAAATTATTGTCTGAATGCTTAACCTTCTAGGTTTACAAACAAACAGAACAGTTATAGTCCTTCAAGAAGGCACAAAGCTGCATTTTTTTTTTCTAGAATTGCACTTTATGTATGGTGAGGGTAATAAATTTAAGAAACATCATACAAATGTGTCTTAGTTCTCACGACCAGACACCATGCTTAAAAAGTAAGACCGAATGCTACTGAATGCATTATGGTAGCTGTCACACATCTATTTGACAGACTTGGCTGCTAGTGTTCAAGCAATACTGAGGAATGCTTTTATTTGAGTGCTAAGCTAATCAAGAATACAAACAGACATGTCCCAAATAAGCTCCTAGGCTTCAATTGGCTTCACAGGTAGGCAGGTATCAGAGAATTTCCTTTCATCGGCTACACATGTATGGACACTTGTACAAGGTTGATCTGTTCTATTCGTAACCAATCATTACCTAACTTGCATTTATACATACATTCTTTATAATTTACATAACATGGTAATAACATCACAGATTATATCCGTTCTTAATTTACAAACATTACAGTGCCGTAATATTAGACTCAAGTATCATAGAAACAATTTGTACAAAATTAAAAAATTAAAATTTATATATAAGGATTAAGGAATATATTTCTATTTGACAGGCCGACATGACTATAATCTACTTTTAGAATTGTCAGCATGCCTGTTGACCCAATGTCCTGCATTCATGTTTATGCTTCAGAACATCAATGAAACCTCGTTTTCTTTTCACACTTTTCTTTCTAGTATGTGTTTTATTGAGATACAAATGTATCATACATGTGTAACAACCGAGAAACCGGTTTCTATCAAGACCCTTCAAGCAATAATTACAGCCATGACCCTTCACTTCTTGATATTATGATATCTATTCTCCCATAGTTATATTATAAAAAACTGTATCATATTATTGTTATAAGTATAAGTGTATAACAGTCTTTACTATACCAAACTTGAATATGAGAGAATTTATCTTCAGCAGCAAAAAATTTGATTACAGGTTTCAAAATTTTCTTCTGCTACAACAAATTGACCAACATTTAAGACAAAAAAACTTTCAATCACATATAGGGTGGCAGTTTAAGGCTTTTATCACCATCCAAGATAGGTTTTGCAGGATGAAGAGCTGATTGATATTTTAAAATGATTGCAATCAGGTCAATGCATCAAAGAGAACAAATTTCATAGTAAAATAGTACTACCATTCCCCATTTAATTGTCCCCTTTTTATTATGTGTCATAATTGGAATGCATTTTAAGAGACACTAAAAGCATGTTTTTAACAGGTCTAAAAGCACATCTATATACAATATTTTTATACATTTTATATTCTTGATATTTATAATATATATCTTATATTTTTAGCTGTATTAATTACTCACAAACTTTATTATAAATAGATATAATCTCGGCATTTCCAAAAATCAGTGTCACACACAGATCTAGAAAAGGAGGACAACTAATTTCGATGGACGGAGTACAACTTTAGTACCATATATATTTAAAAACAATCAGTCTGTTATTGAACAAAATAAGAAACTGAAATTATTAATGATGAGTTCTACCCATCAGGAAAATGGAAAAGATGCATACTCTTTGAATATCTTTGACATTTGTTGCTGACCTTCAGCTACAGCAGTAGGACTCATGCCCTGGGAATAAATAATTCAAAGTAAAAGGAATTTTAATGCACTGGGCTTCAAAAGAAGAGAGAAGAAAACAAAAACATGAAAAGAGAGAGAACTCTATTGTAATCAATATGAGAAAATATGTAGACCATAATGTATCTATGAACAGGCAACAAGCACAACAAGACTTCACATCAATTTCAGTCCCATCCTTTGCTCGATTAGTGCCAACAATATATCATCAGCTCATAGATTTCTAAAAAGTTATATTGTGGAGTTGAGGGAAGAAAGACTAATTCTACAACATGGTGTTTATGGAGTTGAGGCTAGAAATAAGTAATGTGGCACTAAGACTGTATTTAGGTGCTAATTTTTCAACTTGTGGAATATAGAGATTAATGTCCAAATCTCCTCCTAGGTATGGCTGTTTGAATTCATACAGGTCAATATCTCACATGGCACTTATGATAAAAATGAAGATCATAAAAAACTTGGATGCTCATACCCTGTCTTGCATATCTTGCTTGATCTCCTCCAATTTTGGCCTCATAAGCTGCACAAGGTAAGAAACTCACTAAAGACATACTAATCTTCAAATGAAAAAAATATTAAACCAAAAGAAGCAGGGCCAAGCAATGAATAATGATGGAGCATAAAGATCAAAGCATATGAAACAATAACTGAGTAAACATCCACAAAAAATGTAGCTTGACGGAATTCAAATAACGACTTAAACAAAATGAAGTAAAATATTTTCTAAACTAAAAAATCAACCCTATGAAGCTAAATAACTAAATCATAATGAACATCTTGAAAACAAAACAAAACCTAATTTTACTATCTGATCCATTTTAGGCTCAAGTTATCCCAAGTTGCTATCAACTCTTCAGTTTCTGAAATTATAACTTAATCCCCAACACAATTAATGGAAATTCTGAATTATACCTATCTGTATCCATTTTCTATTCGTCCTGTATCGAAAGAGTAATCATCCCGGGTACCAACAGTATACAATTTAGCTTTGATCATATTTTCTATGCTTATACATATAACAGATAAGTATCCAAGCTATCCGTGCTTCATTGTCCATACGAATTTCTTTAAAGGGAATTTCCATTGCAACTGCTATGATGTAATTAATTGAGAAGAAGCAGGTGGATCTTTTATTCTTTTTGGTGTTTTAAAATCAAATAACAATGATAAGTAATATTGGTCCCAAGTATGGAGATTGGAACTAAAGACCAATAAAATCAAGTAGTAAAATGAAAATGGAATAGCAAAAAAAAAGACGCATTGTGCCTAATTTGGGTTTTGTTCAGTTATCCATATTGGAGTATTTGTTTTCCTTTTTCAGTCTTATCAAGGATTTAGAGAGAGTGACGTTTGAGTCTGTTTTCCAAGCTGGTTTTTAGAGCAACACAGGCAAGTCTTCTCTATTTGTAGTTTAGTTGTCCTCCTCTGCAGTTCGCTGTGGGTAAGGAGGCAGTACTCCTCTGGTGGATCAGTTTGCTCTGTGTGAGGATATGCATCAGGTTCAGTGTGCAGTAAATTTTATTTAAACAACAATTATTTAGAGATTGGTGTACTTTAATGAAGTTCTGATAAATCCGTCCACAATCCACATTGTGGTTGACTGCTTAAAGAACAGCAGATGCTAAAATAAGAAGAAAACAGAAGAAGTTACCGTCAACTTTGACGTAGCTTTGAGCTGATTAATCATTAGTGGAACTACCAAGCTTCGAATCAAAACAGTTGTTACAACTATGCTTCCCCACCTGAACAGGAAGGATAAAAAAAACTTTTTCAGGCAACTTTCTTATCCATGGTTATGATGAAATAAAATTAAAACAATTAGATCACATCGTAAGCAATATAAACATGCAACATCTAAAATTTATTACATAAACCACATCTGTCTCCAAGGTTTTCTATTTGGCTTCTTGTTACCGATTTATAGTCACGAGTAGACTTTGAAAGTAATTGCAGGGGAAAAGAGAAAGAAAAGATAGATTGGGGAAGGAGTTCTAATTCATTTTCATTCATGATCTGTTCAGTATAAAGCTTAGCTTAATATAGGCTTACATTGCTTTCCCTAATAGATCGTAGCCTTCCATTCTTCCTTACTACTGTTTTAATCCCAACCCTTCATATTTCTAATATTATTTACATATAATTTCATCCAATATTTCTCCTAGTGTTAATACTATAATACGTAACATTGCTCTGCTCTTCAAAATTCACCTTGTCCTCAAGGTGAGAGTGTTGTTCAAGCACTACCCCAGATAAGATTGCACCAACTGATCCTTTCATTTTCTGCTCTTTGGCAACTTTGCAAAGGTACCACACAACCGATCCACCAATGTCAATGAACTCAGGCTAGACAAAAACTCCACCAACTAAAAACTCATCAATATTAAAGAACTTAAGTAGATCATCAAAAACAACCATGTCATCACCCAGACCCAGAAATTGTGCTAGAGCAGCCTCCACATATGTGTCCTCGTTTGTGTCAGGAATAGGAACAAACATCCCTGAAAACTCAACAACATCACCAGGGGCTGCCTTTCTTGTAAGTTCTCCTCCAGGATGAACGGTCAATGTTCGTGGGATCTGGCCTTCAGGGACATGTTCAGCCAACTCCAGAATTTTAGCCTCCTGAAACTTCAAAACCTTCGAAGCTCTGAGTTGAAGGTTGAGGTTCCCTTTGGCACTGTTTGTTTTACAGCGACTGTAAAGGCATTCAAAAAGTGACATAAAGACTCGAACAGTTACCTCCTGATAAATTTGAAAACCGCATTCTTCCCATGTATACACAACTATCTGCATCAAAAGTTTAACATCTGATCACAATATCGGATATCTTCACAAACTGGCCAATATTTGAATCCTTGATCTCCCTAGTTACCGGCACTCCATTTACAAATTCTAGCGGATCCAAATCAACGAAATGCTTAAAAGCATTATAAAATGCTTCACATTGGTCTCTTTGCCAATGCAAAAATGCTTCTTTAACATTCATGAATTTATCATTCTTATCAGCTCACAATACAAGCACCAAAGAGGCCAAATCATATTGCGTGTATGCTTTCTTATTTGCTACACCAGGGTTCTTCAAGTGTGCTGCCTTCAAATATGTTATTTCCATTTCTCCCCTTTCCTCTCCATTAGCATTAGTATTAGAACCATCAAATATTGTATCTTTAATGCTGTGGATTCCCTTGTTTATATAACAATTCTTGTGTAAGAAGATAACGTCAACAATGAATAAACAAGGCATGCACCGTGTATCTGAGTGTCCCACTTTCACAAATAAAAACTTCACAATGTTGTACCTTTTTCTTATATAAACCAGAGCGCCCTTCAGCTCTTGAATGCCAAAAATTAAGAAGCCAAAGGTCCTTTTGAATGCCATTATGTTTAAATGTGTGTTTCCATGAGGGTAAAACCACTGTTTAACAAATGAACTACAAATCTCTCCTTTCTGAGTTGATTTTGAAATCTGGTTATAAAGTTTAGTAGCAACAACATGGTCTTTAAAATCACTCTACACGAGATAATTGTACTGATTTTGGAGCACCTTCATAGCTGTAGCCAGAGCTTCAGTTTGGTAGTCATAGTTGTCAACATACTTCCAAATACCAACAATGAGAGATACGCTTGAGGTACCCAAATCAGTAAGACCACGGATCACATTTACTCCAACCAAGCACCACTTGCTTCTTTGAAGATCAGAAAGACATCCCAAGGAAACATTTACACTATCTGAAACTTTGGGATTAATGTTCACATTCACTTCTAAAACTCTAAAAACACTATGATAAGGATGAACTTTTCCTTTAACCGAACAACAATCTTTCAACAAATCGACCTTTTGATCCGCATAGAATTCCATAGTCCCTAGTTTTCTCACTATTTTCTTCTTTCGAATTTCCACAACGAGAGCACATAGCAGGTGACAGTGGCAGTTCAATCCAATTCCCTTGACTACAAAAAATAGAAGAAAATTTCTCAAAAGTCATGTGTGATGCATGTTGCATCTCACAGCATTCATAGCTAGCAGAAATATTTCTTCTGTTTTCTTGTTGAAATAAATCATCAAACATTTTAACGTACCCAGATTTAGCAGATGTCCCATTACAAATACCTCCTTTCGGCCTTTCATCGAACATCTTGCAGACAGCTTCTATTCTCACTATTGGTGGTGGTTTTGGTGCTATCTGTGCTCCATGAAACCATTCTTTGCACAAGCTATTCAAATTGAAAGAACACTCAACAGTTGAGACATGAACACTGTTCAAAATTATGATTGGAGGTTCCCCAATCCTCAACGGATAATGTTTTCTCTTCAAGAGGTGGAGCTTGTAATGGTTTATATAACTCAGAAAGTTCTGACCTGTCGTGTTGCTTTTGAAGCCACACTTCCATCCATGGTGAAACTTGACTTGCCGAATAGATAAGATCATGTGGAAGATTATCAAGCACCTCTAACATTATAACCCAGCAAGATTGTTGATCAGCAGCATCACGACATCCCACTATAAACTTTGATAAGTGACTGTGAACTTCTCCAATAGTTTCCAATTGTTTCTTGGCCAATGCAGAACTGATCTCCACTGACATGTAGGTCATATTATTGTAAACTCTCATAGGTGTGTATTCCATTATGCCCTTCGCACAATTTCCTGATCCACCTCCAATTTCATATATTTTTAGAGGAACAGAAAGGTTAGCAGTTCGCATAATGGCTCCAACAATCCCATGGGTATACCACGATTTAAAAAGTTCAATCGGAGTAAACCATGATACATCATTCTGCTTGTAGATATTATCCAAATGTTTCATATAAGCTTTCCTGCCTTGGAGCTTATTGAACTTAATACTTTACTCGGGCACTCCGCCCAGACTTGACTTTTGATATAAGTAACCATGATTTGGATCATAGAATGCGGAATATATAAAATCTCTAACAAGAATTGGGGTATCACCAACAATGTGTGTTGAGTAGAAGGCCAGAGCTGAATAAGGGAAGGATTCACAAATAAAATTAGAGAGCATAATCAAACACATAGCAACCTCTTCTTGTTCTTGCACATGTGTTCATGATCATGGTTATCAAGTCCTAGGCGTCCAGTCGGTGCATATTGGGAAGACGTCTGGGCAACTTGGTGAGAGGGGAGAAAGTCAAGCGAATTGGTGGGCGACTAGTACAACTTGGGCAACTTGGTGGACGACTTTGTGATTGAGCAAATTTTTGGATACTGATGATACTTCGTGAAGACAAACCTTAGTGGGAAACAAAATTTATATATATATGTGTATATAAATATTATATTTATATACACACATCCCCATGCTCCACATATATATACATACACACATATATATACGTGTGTGTATATATATTTTATATATATATATATACACACATCCCCGTGCTCCACTAGTTGTTGCCCCTCCACTAGCTTCTGTTTTGCTGCCCACTAAAGTTTGTCTTTTCACTCTTTGCATTACTTTATATGCTCAAGTTTTTTTATATTGTATAATGACAAAGTAAACATTAGACAACAAAGTTAAAAGCTCCAGACGACGAGGAACTGATAAACTTAATATGTTAAGAATACCAAGACATCAAAATCTTTATGAACTGTACATGTAACATGTTTGGGACATAAGAATTAATCTATTATATATATATATATATATATATTTCCCGACAAATACTCTATGTTTAAGAGAAAGAACTTGCTTTAATAAAGTATATTGAATTAAACTAAATATTACAAAGGTATCACCATTTATATAATTTGAAGTTGTACAAGTTCAAAAAATTACAAGTTTATAATTATAATAAAATTATCCATTTTGAATTGATCTTGTTCACTTCTTGTTGTGATTTGATATACTACATGTATTATGAATATGATAAATCATTAGAAAAATAAATATATCAATATTCAAATAAATATTAAATATATATAATTTTATTCATATAAAATTTACATTGTTAACGACTTGTCGACGACTAGTCGAGCGCCTTGTCGCCTAAGCGCTTAAACTCCAGGTTGTCGCCTCGCCTCACCTCGACTTGTCGCCTTGATAACTATAATCAAGATAGAGAACGTCAGAGCAGTTCTAAACAACATGGTCATGGAGATACAGGGAGAGGAAATACAGAGAAAACCACTCTCATCTAGTGGCTTTGGGTTAAGCCTAGGAATGTATCATTCCTATCCATCCCGTTTGGGACTTTCATTGAACACCTTACCCCCAACCTACATCATTTTTTTATTTACAAAGAACACCCTTACTAGTTTGATCAGCATCTCCAACCTCGGGTACACTTGGTTTGGCATCATCATCTACATCACTAGTTTGATCAGCATCTCTAGTACATGGGTTTATCTCTTCCTCTTCAAATTCTATAATCGCATCACCGTCCTCATCCTTTTCATCAAATTCTGACCCCATGGATTCTGCAACTACACATATACAGTCGTCCTTTTTGGTAAAGCCAATGATGAGCACTATTTTCTCAAGCTTTGGGTTGGATTTTGGAATAGCTTGCTTCATTGCTTCAACAAACTGATCAACCAATTTGGTCATAAATTCTAAAAATCTCTCCACGAAGTTGTCCCATATAGCCATGATAGGATCTGATTCCATGGATTCAACTCTCAATGAAAGCACCATTATTCTCGATTTATAGTCTCGGGTAAACTTTGAAAGGAATTGCAGGGGGAGAGAGAGAGAGAGAGATCGGGGAAAGAGTTTTAATTCATTTTCACTCGTGATTTGTTCAGTACAAAGCTTAGCTTAATATAGGCTTGCATTGTTTTCCCTAATAGATCCTAGCCTTCCATTCTTCCTTACTACTGTTTTAATCCCAACCCTTCATATTTCTAATATTATTGACATATAATTTCATCCAATATTTCTCCTAGTATTAATACTATGATACATAACATATCTGTTGACCCACACATCCTAAACTTGTTCTTCCTTTACTTATATTTTCCACTTATTTACTACAGATTTAAATTTTTTAATTTAATCAAAAAGTCATAATTCCATTAAAAAATCTACTTATTCTAATATGTAACTTCGATGAAATCGGAATACTTTCTTTTTTTGGTATCTTGTCTAGGCAAATTTTTTGAAACAGTAAACTGATTTAGCATCCGGGCCTGCACTTCACAAGCCGAGAACTCTAATCCCTTGAAGCACCTCTTATTGTGCTCCTTTCAAACTGATCACATTACAGAATGATGGGCAATCTCCCATCTTTTCCTCGTGTTCTTGCAGAACCGAGCTCCTCTATAAGAAGACAATATATCTCTAAATGCTCTGGGTATATCCCAATATGCACATCAAATAAAGTAAATAAAGTGGGATAAAAAATTTGACCATAAACGAGGGAAGAAGAATATGAACCACAATTCTATGCCTCTTTGCAAAGACTGCACCAGTTGACCAAAACCTTTCCTCTCTTCCTCAAATAATGAATGGTTAGGATGGCCTCTTTGGTCACTCCTCACACAGACACACACATCCCAAAAGAAAACCGTTCTTAAATGTGCTCTTTTTCCACACGAGCTCCCAGGGGAATCCATAGAAGACTGACCTCAAATAAGAGTATAAAAGGACTTTAGGAAACTGACCATTAGCATCCTCTGTGCACCGCAAAGAATCCGTCTGCCATATAAAAAGTCACCACCTTAAGGGTAGTCCATAGTCTTCTTCCCTATTCGACTACCCATAAGAAACCTTCACCCAATGGAACTTCACATTTACACTAGGAATTTGATTTGAGTTGGGATGACAACAGTGTATCTTAGTAACAACTACATCGTAATCAATGCAACCTTGAATGCCTTTTCAGACATCTGCACCTTATAATTAAGGACATTAACACACTTTTCTTCCAAACACTGAATAAAAGTACAAAGAAAGGCTCAGTCAGACTGTTTTGAAAAATTACTTCACAGAACTCTGAAAGAGCAAAGAGTATCGGATAAGGAAAAATGTCCAACGTCTAACCAAAGTCTAAAGTAAGTCTAAGCCGAGTCTAGACTAAGTTTCTTCACCTTCCATTTTTCTCACTCTTTCGAAGATTCATATAGAGCATTAGTCTATCCCATGTCTAGAACATTATAGCTTTCACATTCATATATATTCAAACCCCTAAGTCATATGAGTGATAACTAATTAAGTGTTACTTCCCTAACCCCACACCTCAAACTCAAGAGTCTACATATAAGAGTATAAGGTTTTGGACATCCACTTACCACGGTAATCCAGTAAAATTATGAATGCCATCAATTAAATACTGCAAACCAGCAACTGGGAAATATGAATCAGCAGCAGCAACCGCAACTTCACTCACAGCAGGCGCTTGTGAGGCCACAACTTCCACAGTATTATCAGTGAGAACACCGGCAACATCAGTCATGTAATCTATCTTCCCTGCACCATCCCCAATCGTTGTTGACATATGTCTCACCAAAAACGACCCATTTATCATCGAACTACCCAAGCCTGAACATCCTCGATCTTGAAATAAAGTGTAAAACCCTCCTAAAGTGTTAACACTGCTTCCAAATGAACGACTTTGAATGAAATCGTTGGATTTTAAATGTTCATCGGATGAGTTAGATTTTTCACGATCATTCTGGTGGCGAATGTAAGAAAATGAGGGGCCAAACCGATGTTGATTGAAAAGTTTAGCTCTTGTGACGAGACTACGCCGATAAGCCATTGAATTTGCTCCTTCAAATGGAGTTTTCAGCAACGGAAATACAAGTTAGAAAGATTAAACATGAAAACAATGGTGCTTTATGAATGTATAAACCTCAACAATGAAAATTGGACAGGAAACAGGTATAAAAACATGGGGTTTTTGAGTGAAAAGTTGTGAAAACTAATTTTAAACAGATATAATTGAACTACGGAGCTTGGAGAGAGCTTACGGTGTTCGCGCGGTTGTGATGATTGGGGGGGGGATTCGAAGGAAGAAGCTGTTACGATATTAGTTACTGTCTAAGCTTATATAAGGTGATTTGCCCTCGTTTACAGTTTTGGTTGTAAACATTTGCCCATTGGAATAACATCTATACATATCCAAAACAAACAAAAAACTGTTCCTCGAAACCTTAAATTCATACTCGACTAAAATTTTAAATTGAAATTATATTTGAAAATTTTTATTTCATTCAAATATTTATTATTCGAATTCGATTAAATTTAAATCCAATTATATTCAAACTACAGATAAACTTTAAAGTTAAGCTCAAATTCGAGTATTAATAATTAGCCTTATAATAAATATAATTATAAATTGAATTTATTATTTTACTTAGAAATAGAAAAATAATAGATACAAACCCGCGCGATGCGGCGGAATTATTCAATCGTTTAATAATAAATATGTACGTACAATTAATAAATTAAAATATAATAAAAAAAATGGTTGTGTATGCCTGATTAATCAACATGCCCTCAGCAAGCCATAAAAGAATGACACACAAATAAGATTATGATAAATCTGAAGACCAACAGTTGGTGATAGATAATTATTCCCTGTAACTTGTATGTCTCTCTCTTGCAGATTGAAAAGGCTCTAAATGTTACTGAAAAGCTTATTCGAGCATCCATATATGAACTTAAATATGTAGTTGGTGATCTATCCAAAACTCTTTGTACAAAACTAAAATTTATGAGTTGAAAGCTTAAATTTAAGAGTCCTACTAAATACGCACTTGGTATTATTGGGATGGACAATGCTAGGGGGTATTAGAATTTTTGGACCATTACAACAAAGAAGGCGAAATTCATAAAATAGCAAATTCGTGAACCATATGTATTTCTCTCAATGAAAGACATCCATTATATCAGCAAAATATCCTGCCCACTGAAGGATTCAAGTAGCCTACATTGCCATTCAAGCTAGCACAACCAGATTACATGTTTGTCAAAATCATTTTTGTTTAAAGATATAATAATTAATAATTGAGAAAAGGTAACATATAGAAAGTAGTAGATCACTTTATTGTTTTTTTTTTAATCTAGTTTTCAACTTTTAGGACATTAAAAGAGAATATTTTTTTTCCTGAAAAGAATCATAAAAGTTTCTAACTTATCAATGAGAAATAGGAAAAAATTGAAAACCCAAAAAAGTTTTCCTAGGTAGAAATGTGTAACCTCAGTCGTTCGGAGAATCCTCAATGCTCTTAGCTGCACCCTTAACATGTCAGTGAAACCTCCTCTCATTATTCGCCTAAATCTTGTGTCCTCGACAGGCACTGGTGGAATTGGCTTCGCAGGCTCAACTGGCTCTGTAGGACCTAATACATCTCCACCTTCCTTTTTGCCCAGTAGTCATTCACCAAAGAAGCTGCTCACTGATGATGCAATTCCAAGATGTGCACCCATCACCTTACTAAAAGTATCTAATGTTCCACCTGATATTTCCTTCAAAATAATTTCGAGGGCCTCTTTGTGTGCTGGATCAAGGGCATCACTGTCCTTTAACAAAATTTGTATGGATGGTAGCAGATAGTCCCTAACACTTGTAGCAGGAAGATCTGCAGCAAAGCAGAGACACATGAGATGAAACTTGCATATAAATTAGAAACTCGTACCAACAGAGAAAATTAATTGAGGCATACACTATTAAACAAACTTTGACCATAGGAAAGTTTTCTATATGCATACACTATTGTTCTCTAAAGCAAAGCAAACCTGTCTTTTACTAATATTCTGAGACTTCTCCTCCTGCCAGTCTCGGTATATTGAAAAAAGTTCCATTAGCACATTCAGATTTAATGTACCTGCTTCAACCACAAGTCAATAAAAATCAGTAATTTGCTTGCCCACCAAATTCTCGGTATTCATTTCAATGTGCTTATTTTAGTTATACTGAATTCATGGGAAAGATTGACAAATGGCTTTAATATGTAGAAAGCAACTATTGAAGTATAAAAACCAATATATTGAGACCTCAAAACCATCCAAAATAAATAGGAATTAGATTGCAACATTTAACATATGTTCATATTACAGAGGAAATAGGGTCAACTTAGTTTTGATGTGTGCATGTTGTTATTAGATGTGCATGTTCTCCATAAACGCGTTTCATCACAACGTAAGGCCTTTATGTTCTTCCTTTTCTTCTCTCCCTTATTCTTCTGTTACCTGTTAATGTGGCTACAATATTATTAAAAACTTGGTATACAAATGATTTTAATAGAGCAGTGAACAAAACTTCAAAATTTCACTTATTGACGGGGAGTAGTACTTGTTTGGAATTTCAGGTTGAAGCCTGCTATCCTCCTCTACTGCAAATTGGAATACGCAAATATGCTTAATCACAGCAGAGTGAACCTTTAAATATTTTTAAATGGATTATAGCATTGAGAAACAGAAGCCAAAATATTGATATTGAAATGTAAAGGACAGTAGATATGAAATTTACAATATAAACTCAGTAGAAAAAAAGATCAGACTAAAATTTTGTCAAAATGGTTAAAAGAGTTGATGTACTTTAACAATTTTAAGTTTGTGAAGTTAACAACTTTAAGTTTGTGAGGTTTACGATGAGTTTACCTCAAGGCCTTCAGCAGCAACCCAAACTTTAAACACATCCGGATCTACTGAGACCACAACAACCAAAGAGAAGTTCAGCCTGTCACCAGCCAAGAAAATAATTGAGCAAACAGACTTTAGCACACCTGTATGCACAGGGAAAGAAAGCAGGGGTTTTCATACAATAATAATGAGCAGCAAAAATATAATAGCTACACAGCTAGAAGATGTCAAACCTTTCTACATTAAATTGTGAAAAACTTCCTTGAAAACTACATTCTTTGTAGTATTGTATGTTTTTCCATCATTGTCAGAAATTAATATTTCCAATCCACTTTTGCTTGTAACTCGTGATACTGCTACATATAATTGGCCATGGCTAAAAACTGGACGTGACAGATACAGTCCAACATGTGAGAGAGATTGCCCCTGACTCTTATTAATTGTCATTGAAAAGCAAACAACCAAAGGAAATTGTCTTCGTTGGAATTTAGAAGGTAATCTAAGGTCTGAAGGTGTTAAGACCAATCGAGGTATGAAAACCCTGTGCCCAAAATTGCCGACCGAAATTACTCTTGCTTCTATGACATGTTTTCCCAATTGAGTTACTATTAATCTCGTGCCATTGCACAAACCAGAACCCTGATCTATATTTCGGAGCAACATTACAGGAACCCCAATCTTCAACCGAAGCTTGTGGTTGGGCATTCCAGAAGATGTAATGCTATTCAAAAATTATGATGTATAAACGCCTTCACAACCGTTTGAGTTTTCATCAACCTTACATACACTGTCCGAGCTTAGATATGTTATTTCATCACCTGGCCATAAAGACATCACATATTCGTTCACCTTATTTACATCATCAAGTGTAGGAGCAAGGATGGCCAGGTCTTGGAAATAAAAGCCATCGTCAAATTTTTCCAATAAAGTAGGATATGTGCTGTCAACAATTGCTGCAAAGGGATTGATCGGATCTTTTATAAGAATATCATCAGGGATTTCTACGTCTGTTTCACCATCATTAGGTCCGCCAATTGTGCCGTCTCCAACCTTCAATATCCATTCAGAAAATTCTCTCAACTCCTCTATATCAGAAATTGAATTTTGAGATTGAAGTCTCATGTTCTTTGTTAAAGTCAAAACCTTGCAAAAACTCCACAAATATGAAGAATTCAGAGTTGCTAAAACAACGTCTTGTCTACTGGCCTTGGGAATAACAGGTAATATCTGTCTAAAATCTCCACCAAATACAATTACTTTTCCACCAAATGGTTGATCTATACTATTCGACTTACTAAATCTTAGGACATCTCTTAATGTTTTATCCAACGCTTCAAAACAATGTTTATGTACCATTGGAGCTTCATCCCATATAATAAGTCGAGTTTTTCTAAGCAACTCAGCCAATTGACTACCCTGTTTAATGTTGCAAGTTGAATCTTCAGTAACAACTAATGGGATACAAAATCTAGAATGAGTTGTTCTACCTCCAGGGATAAGAAGAGAAGTTATTCCACTTGATGCAACGGTTAGTATTATTTCTCCAGTTGATCGTAATGCAGAAGACAACGTTTTCCATATAAAAGTCTTCCCAGTTCCCCCATATCCATAAACAAAGAAAACACCTCCTTCATCCCTTAAGACCGCATCCATGATGGTTTGATAAATGTTTCTTTGCTCATTATTTAAACTGAAAAGAAGAGTTTTATGATCTCTTGCCAAGTTTATCCTATCATAACAAAGCTCATCTTGAATAAATCTATTTTGCCCCTCTTCAATAATTATCAAATTTGGAAAAGGCAGAGTAGGGTAATCTCGCAAAATTTTCCCATTGCTTTGCAGTAACTTTTCAATTTCGGCAAGAGTATAACTCATCAATTGTTCATCACTCAATTCCAAATCTGCTCATTAAGAAAAAAAATATTAAATTTAAGAATTCCAAGTTTACAGTTAAATAGATAATTGGGAAAAATTATATAATTTTAAAAGTAGTATATTCTTAAAAAATATTAATTATAATATAAACATGTACAACTCCACCTATAACTACCCATATGGATGGTATTAGGTGATAATTTATGTAAAGGTAACTGATATCATGGATATTGATTGGAGTAAAGCCCTATTATATCATGGGTGTATCAAATGAATAGTATGGTTTTTCTTTTTTAAGTTTATGTTTATTTAAGCATAGGATCCACTATATTTTTGAGAAAAAAAATCATTATTAAACAATGAACGACCAATTAATATAATTTACTATCAATATAGAAAATTATTGTTTTAAAATTTGTCAGTAAAAACTAAAACTAACATAATGAAGAATATATTATAAATCAAATGTACAAAAATATTATGAAATATAATATTGGTTCAAGCTTATCTATCTTGTGTTATTCAAAATAAAACGCAATGAAAAATAATATTATTTATGAAATTCAAAACAAAACACAATAAAAGAGGAAGATTTAGTTAATATATCTTGTGTAATGAACGTTTGCCTAAAAAAATAAGAATGTTTTTATAGTATTGCTAAACATACCTTTATATTGCAGAATATTTTTTTGTTTATGAAGAATGTCTTCTGCAAGAAGATTCCATGTCTTTTCCCAAACTACTTCAGGCCTTGAAATACAATTTAAAAATAGCAAAGTCACAAAAAGACTCCGTAGATAATGACTTGAACCCCAAAATGATGCTTCTGATATTCCATCTATATATTCCTTATCATCATCCAATAAACCTAATGCATAACATGTCTCTTTGGATGAAGGATATAAAACCCCACTCACAGTCTTGATATCATCATAACATGTTGCACCTTTGACTATGTTTAGCAAAACCCTCAAGTAATATAATTCTCCACTCCCTGGAGGAACGTAGAATATTCTACCAACGCTTACTCGTTGCTTTCTTGGACACCATTTTTTCTTCTTTGTAACTCCATCACTTTCAATTTGCTCATTCCATACAAATTTTGATGGAAATTGAGCATAGGTAAGTTCTCTAGCCTCTGGGTAATCCTTGTTAGCCTGCATCCACTGTAAGAACATTGACTGATTATTCGTACACTTGTTCAAAACTGAGTCAATTGGATCATCATCTTCAAATACCACTGTCTGCTCTTCTGGAAGATGGAAGCTTAACCTCTCCACAGCCGGATCCCTGTAATTAATTCCAAAACCAAAGATTCTCCAGGCTGCCTCACATGGAGAAACATATCTACAATCGTAATACATTTTGATTTCATCAAGGCCTTCATGTTTCTTTTGTATTGTCATTATTTTGATAAAAAGCAGCAGTGATTCGATCATGACCTTTGTTTATATATTTGAACAAATACTTTATTGACCTCGATTGATTGCACCACTCAACATTAATATGAGCCTGATATTTCAGCAACAGTTGTGGATTATAAGGAACAACAAACCTATTGTCAAGTACAACTCCATTCTTTTCCACAGTTCTACCATCATTTCTTCGTCTGTATACGGGATAACCATCACCATCTACAGTGGTTTGATCATTGAATCTTTTAGGAAAGTGTTTTGAACATTTGCCATCTTTCATACATGGCGAATTTTTGTTAGAAACACCGCACGACCCATGTATCATGAAATTTTTCACAACTTCATATATCTTTGGATTAATTTCTTGATCCGGTATTTTCGCTGAAATTATTTTATCAATATCATCACCAGTAGGATACTTGTCTTCTGGATGCAAGAAAAGTAGAATATGAGCGTGAAGCAAGCCACGTTTTTGGAATTCAACTGTATACAAAACTGCAAGAGATAAAAAATAATTAAAATAGAATTTGATGAACTAATTAAATTATAAAAAATTAGTAAAATTAAGCATACCTGCTTTTACCCTTCCAAAAACTTGTTTGTGTTTCAAATATATAACTAATTGATCTAGTTTTATTTTGAAGACTCTACAAATTATGTCATCTCTATCTTCGGGTCTAATGCCTCTTTGATTAACAAACCTCTGTATCTCTTGCCACTTCGAATTGCACGTGAATGTAATAAAAAGGTCAGGGTATCCAACCCACCTACAAATCGCCATAACATCTTGATAATTTTGGATCATGTATCGTGCACCACCAACATATGAAGAAGGTAATATAATTTGCTTCCCTCGTGATGATTGTAAGACCCCAACTTTTATAAATAAAGATGAATTTTCTATAAATATCATTTTTGAATATTATGGAGTTAATTTGATATAATGTTATAGTTGTGGGTAATATTTATAAATTTTACAAAGTACGCAAGTTGTTATATAATATTCGATTGGTCGGAAAATATTCGTTTTAACAAGAAATATTCGTACAACGGCACAATCATTGGTGGACCCCACAACGGAAGTATTGTCGGATTGAGAAAACGACAAAAATATTTTATTAAAAATAACGGCGAAAGTTTTACCATTGTTACTATTGAACTACTCGGTAGTAAAAGTACAGTAATATGTGTGGTTGCATAGTAACACACGGTATTGATTATTAATGCTTATTTGAGAAGTCACTCAGTTTGATTCAATTATTGTAAGTTAATAATATGATTTATTTAGCGATAATGAAGTTTTGTTTAATTTATATTATTAACGTAATAAAACAGAAACATCTTTTTATATAAAACAGAATACTTTATTAAAGTTATTCTATAAATAGAATATATTATATTTTATTTAAAAGATTTTTCTTTAAATATGGACCGTCAGATTAAAGTAATCAATCTGGACCGTTCATGGATTAGTTACTATGCATTCTATTTTTCTATAAATAGCAGCTTATTCCTTCATTATTTCTTACAAATTCACTGAACTCTAGAGAGAGAAACTATAGAGAGAAACTATAGAGAGAGAAAAGAAAAGTATTCTGCTACTTAACTACTTCCTTATTTCAGTTCTTCTTTAAAACGGTAAGGGGTGTTATTCTTTCTTATTCATGAAGAGAACTATTGTTATTACATTTCTTATTATTCTGTTGGAATAACCTGTATACGCGGTCTACCCTATACTTGGTGACATTCTTCTGTTATTCTGTTGGAACGTCCTGTTTGTGTGTTTTACACCGGACCTGGTTTCGTCTTGTTATTATTCTGTTGGAACATCCTGTCTGTGTGTTTTACACCGGACTTGGTTTCGTCTTGTTATTATTCTGTTGGAACATCCTGTCTGTGTGTTTTACACCGAACCTGGTTCAGTCTTGTTATTATTCTGTTGGAACATCCTGTCTGTGTGTTTTACACCGGACCTGGTTCCATTATTTATTATTATTCTGTCGGAATATGCTGTCTGTGCGTTTACGCCGGACCTAGTTCCATTGTTTATTATTCTGTCGGAATATCTTGTCTGTGCGTTTACGCCGGACCTGGTTCCATTATTTATTATTCTGTTAGAATAACATGTCTGTGCGGTCTATCGCATGCATGGTGATTTCTTTTGTTATTCCATTCGTTATTATACTCAGTTGGTTAAGTTTTAACTTCTATACTCCATGAAATTAGTGAAATATCCTTGATAATTGCGGTTCATCCAATATCTTTTCATGAAAATATTCTTCTAAGTATTCTTGAATTTTACTCCACAAAGCAATATCATGTTGATAATTTGGACGCTGTTAATTCTTGGATAAATTAATTCTTGAACTTGTTTTATTGAATTCTTATATCATTGTCATCATCCTCATGTTTATAAAATGTTGAAAGTCATCTGTGGCCTGTAGTGCATAGATGGACTTGGTATGATTATGACCAGGGATTATTCGGTATAATCATGACCGTAATGTTACAAATGATGTGGTAAAAGTCCTCATTGGCCCGTAGTGCATTGATGGACAGTTGTTGGCATGATCATGACCATTAATGAATACACGAATATCCTTGGCCGTAGTGCAGGGGTGATTCGATGATGTGAATTATTTTATTAAGCTGAGTTCCAGCGATAACAGTGTTGAAAAACCTTTTAAATCATAAAAGATAGTAGAGTTTATTTTCTACTTGACTCTTTTAATGGATTACTTGTTCCGCTGCAGTTAAACTTGATGTCTATTATATTTTATCAGTGTAACACTGTTGAAGGCTAATGATAATTTATTCTGCATTATCTTAGTCATAATATTTCTTACTGTGCTAGTTGAGCTCACCCTTTCTTTCACTGTTCTCTTCAGGAAATGAGAATATAGCTGGAACGAGTCGGGAAACGGAGTGATGGTCCAGAGGATAGCATTAGTAGTCCTCACTATTCTGTGAAATAGTGTGATAATAAGTGTAATGAGGACTCCTTTTGAGTATGAATACTCTCTAGAAGACAATATTTGTATTCAAACTCACAGATTATGTTTGGTCGTATTGTACACGACAATTGCATTATTAAGTTGTATTTGTATTCAGTATCATGTATCTGGCGACCCAAGATGGGTGATGTATACCTAATTTTGGGGGCGTCACAATTGGTATCAGAGCTTAGGGATATGATCCATGGCTAAGATGTGAGAATAGAACTAGGAGGGGAGAGACGGGGAATTCCTTCGCTAGTATGACCTACCTAAGTTTATTTGTATGGTATTTAATTGGTCGGTCATAATATAAGGATAATATATGACATATCAATTAACTTTTATTTTATGGCAGTATCTGAAAATGGCATCTGAGAATGTTGAGAATAGCAATGGAGCACAGGCGACTGTGGATTCACCACATATCAATAATCAGGATAATGTGTATCAGGAAGGCGACAATCCTCATGCGAACAACAATACTGACCAAATGATGAATGATGGAATGTTCAGAAGCTTTATGTAGTTCATGCAACAGCAGGCGAGAGCGGCTCCTGTTCAAAATGTAGGTGGAAACACTGAAAACTCTCGGACGGTCACCGCTAAACAGTTCAAGGATCTAGGACCACCGGAGTTTAAGGGAGAGCCAAAACCACTTATAGCGGAAACATGGATAAAGTAGATCACCAAGATATTTGATGTCTTGGGATGATCCGAGGAGCAAAAGGTTCCCTTTGCCGCCTTTATGTTGCGAGGATAGGCAGATTACTGGTGGGAATCGATTAAGCGTACTCAACCTGCCGCACTGAAGATGTCTTGGGAGAAGTTCCAAGAGCTGTTCAATGACAAATACTTTCCCGAAAGTGTTCGTCACATGAAGGAGGTGTAGTTCATCAAATTGGAGCAGAATAATATGACCGTGTCGCAGTATGAGGCTAAATTTGCTGAGTTTTCCCGGTTTACGTCCCACTTGGTGGATAATGAAGAGTGAATGACGCGAATATTTTTGCGAGGTTTGAAACCTGAGATACGTCAACATCTTATTTCTCATAAACTGTGTTTGTATTCAGATGTTGTGAATAGGGCTCAGTTAGTGGAGCGCGATAACGAGTCAACGCAACCAAAAGAGAGCAGTCGACAAAATGATAATACCAGTGAGAGCAGTCATCGAAGCGATGACAACAAGCGCGGAGGGAATCAACAGGCCAGAAGTGGTAACCACTTCGGTGGTAATCAGGGCCAAAACAATAAGAATGGTCATTTCAAGAAGAGGAGATTCAACAATGATGGAAAGACGTCAGCACCAGCACCCGTTGTTAAGGAAGGAGAACGACCACCTATCATATGTTTCAAATGCGGAGGGGAGGGGCACATCAGTCCAAACTGCGCGATGTCGTCTAAAGCATGTTATAATTGTGGAAAAGAAGGTCATTTAGCTCGATTTTGTCATTTACCAAAAACAAGTTCAGCCAAGATGGAGACACCGAAGGCCGTCCCAGAAAAGTCAAAACCGGTAGTGCAAGGGAGAGCGTTTGTTGTGACCTCCCAGAAAGCAAGGAACCCAAATGAGGTCATCACGGGTAAGCTTATCATAAACTCTAACGAAGTCTATACTTTATTTGATACCGGTTCTACCCATTCTTTTATTTCTCCTAATTGCGCTCATCGATTAAATTTGATTCCGGAGAAATTAGACTTTGACTTATCTGTTGAAACTCCATTGGGAGAAACCTTCATTACATCCACGGTTTATAAGTCTTGTTTGATTCATGTTGGTACCCACACATTACCTGTCGATCTTATTTCATTAAAAATACTTGCATTTGACGTGATTCTAGGGATTGATTGGTTAACTACTCATCATGCAAAAATTGATTATTTTCGTAAGGTTGTTAGATTTCATATTCCTAATCGACCTATTATGCGAATTCAAGCAACCAAACCATTAAAATCAATCGCTGTCATCTCAAGCCATAAAGCTATTCGTTTATTGAAAAACGGATGTCAAGCTTTCTTAGCTCATGTCACGGATCTAAACAAAAATACGTCAGTTTTGAATGATATTTCTATTGTTAATAAATTCCCTGACGTATTCCCTGAAGAAATTCCTGGCCTACCCCCAGAGCGTGAAATTGAATTTTATATCGACCTTGAACCCGATACAAAACCCATTTCCAAAGTCCTATATCGAATGACTCCTATTGAACTTCAGGAGTTAAAGATTCCACTGCAGGAATTGTTAGACATTGGCTTTATTCATCCTAGTACTTCTCCTTGGGGTGCTCCTGTGCTATTCGTGAAGAAGAAAGATGAAAGTATGCGACTTTGTACTGATTATCGGGAGTTGAATCATGTCACCATCAAAAACAGGTACCCATTACCACGTATTGATGACCTGTTTGACCAGTTGCAAGGAGCACAATTCTTTTCAAAGATCGATCTTCGTTCTGGATATCATCAGCTGAAGGTTAGAAATGATGATATTCCAAAGACGGCTTTCAGAACTCGATACAGGCATTATGAATTCCTAGTCATGTCCTTTGGATTGACTAATTCTCCTGCTGCCTTCATGGATATGATGAACCGGGTATTCAAAGAATATTTGGATCACTTTATGGTCGTCTTTATTGATGATATCCTTATTTATTCCAAAAGTCGTAAAGATCATGAGCAACACTTGAGGCTGGTACTCCAAAAGCTTCGTGAATACAAGCTTTATGCCAAGTTGAAGAAGTGCGAGTTCTGGCTGGAGGAGGTAGCATTCCTTGGGCACGTAGTATCAAGTCGTGGAATATCTATTGACCCGGCAAAGATTGAAGCTATTCAAAGCTGGGAGCAACCTAAATCAGTGATCGAAGTATGTAGCTTTCTTGGTTTAGCTGGTTATTATCGGAGATTCGTGGAAGGATTTTCTCGAATCGCTACTCCATTAACTCAGCTGACTCGGAAAGATACAAAGTTCGGTTGGAGCGAAGAATGTGAAAAGAGTTTTCAAGAACTCAAGAGGAGACTCATTTCAGCACCTGTTCTAACAATACCATCTGGCTCGGAGGGATTTGTCATCTACAGTAATGCTTCGAGCAAAGGGTAGGGATGTGTTCTCATGCAACATAGAAAAGTCATAGCCTATGCATCAAGACAACTCAAGGAATATGAGAGGAATTATCCTACTCATGATCTAGAGTTAGCAGCTGTTGTCTTTGCACTTAAAATTTGGAGGCATTACTTGTATGGGGAGAAGGTGGAGATCTTTACGGATCATAAAAGCCTCAAATATTTCTTCATTCAAAAGGAACTTAGCATGCGACAACGACGTTGGCTTGAACTATTGAAAGATTATGATCATACCATTCAATACCATCCTGGAAAAGCAAACGTGGTAGCTGACACATTGAGTAGAAGATCATATGCAAGTACGAGCGCGATATTGTCAACACAAAGGCCCATTTTGTTTGACTTGCAAAGGATGGAGATAGATTTAAAGACTCCAGGGACCCATGTGATGATGGCGAATATACGAGTAGAACCAACTTTAATCGATAGAGTTAAAGTTGCTCAAGCTACAGACCTGGAGCTGATGCGTATGAGGAAGAAAGTGCAAGAAGGTGCTATGCCGGAAGCAAGAATCGATGAAGAAGGAATACTTCGAGTCAACTCCAGACTTTGTGTTCCTAACAACCCTGATTTAAAGTATGAAATTATGATGGAGGCGCACAACACACCGTTTGCAATCCATCCTGGAAGTACCAAAATATATCATGATCTTCGTCATACATTTTGGTGGAGCAATATGAAGAGAGAGATAACACTGTTTATCTCAAGGTGTCTAACTTGTCAACGAGTCAAAGCAGAGCATCAAGTACCAAAAGGTCCATTGCAACCACTTGAAATTCTAATATGGAAGTGGGAGCACATTACCATGGATTTCGTTACTGGTATTCCTAGGGTTTCTCAAGGTATTGATGTGATTTGGGTCATTGTTGATAGATTGACCAAGTCTGCTCATTTCTTACCGATACGAGAAACTTATACACTTGAACGTCTTGCGCGTATGTACATAAACGAGATTGTAAGACTGCATGGTATGCCAGTATCCATAGTTTCTGACCGAGACCCAAGATTCACTTCACGATTTTGGGTTAGTTTACAAAAAGCTATGGGCACGGATTTACGATTTAGTTCAGCATATCATCCTCAAACGGAAGGACAATCAGAGAGGACTATTCAAACTCTTGAAGATCTATTAAGACTCTGTGTCCTTGATTTTAAGGGAAGTTGGGACAAGTTCTTACCATTGGTGGAGTTTTCCTACAACAACAGTTATCAAACAAGTATTGGCATGGCTCCATTCGAAGCATTGTATGGAAGAAAATGTCGTTCTCCAGTATGCTGGGATGAGGTGGGTGAAGCAACGTTGTTGGGACCGGAGTTGGTACGTATGACTACAGAAAAGATTCAAACGATCCGACAACGTATAAAAACCTCACAAGATCGACAAAAGATTTATGCTGATCTTCATCGAAAGGACGTGGAATTTGATATAGGAGATCATGTGTTCTTATGTGTTGCTCCATGGAAAGGAGTTACAAGATTTGGAAAGAGAGGAAAGCTCAATCCTCGATTCATCGGTCCATTTTTAATCCTCGATTGAGTAAGAACTGTGGCTTATAGACTCGCTTTACCGCCAAGTATGTCTCGTGTTCATAACGTTTTTCACATATCCATGTTACGTAAATATGTGGAAGACCCGAACCATATTATTGAGTTAGAACCGGACGAAATAGCAGAAAATTTGACGTATGAAGAAGTTCCTGTTCAAATCTTGGATAAGAAGGAACATATTCTATGCTCCAAGGTTATACCTCAAGTCAAAGTTTTGTGGAGAAACCACGATGTTGAGGAAATGACTTGGGAGTTAGAATCTGAAATGAAATCAAGGTATCCTTACCTCTTCGACATACCAGGTACGTACCCTAATTTCGAGGGCGGAATTTCATAAGAAGGGGAGGTTGTAAGACCCCAACTTTTATAAATAAAGATGAATTTTTTATAAATATTATTTTTAAATATTATGGAGTTAATTTGATATAATGTTATAGTTGTGGGTAATATTTATAAATTTTACAAAGTACGCAAGTTGTTATATAATATTCGATTGGTCGGGGAATATTCGTTTTAACAGGGAATATTCGTACAACGACACAATCATTGGTGGACCCCACAACGGAATTATTGTCGGATTGAGAAAACGACAAAAATATTTTATTAAAAATAACGGCGAAAGTTTTACCATTATTACTGTTGAACTACTCGGTAGTAAAAGTACAGTAATACGTGTGGTTGCATATTAACACACGGTATTGATTATTAATGCTTATGTGAGAAGTCACTCAGTTTGATTCAATTATTGTCAGTTAATAATATGAATTATTTAGCGATAATGAAGTTTTGTTTTATTCGTATTATTAACGTAATAAAACAGAAACATCTTTTTATATAAAACAGAATACTTTATTAAAGTTATTCTATAAATAGAATATATTTTATTTTATTTAAAAGATTTTTCTTTAAATATGGACCGCCAGATTAAAGTAATCAATCTGGACCGTTCATGGATTAGTTACTATGAATTCTATTTTTCTATAAATAGCAGCTCATTCCTTCATTATTTCTTACGAATTCACTGAACTCTAAAGAGAGAAACTATAGCGAGAGAAAAGAAAAGTATTCTGCTACTTAACTACTTCCTTATTTCAGTTCTTCTTTAAAACGGTAAGGGGTGTTATTCTTTCTTATTCATGAAGAGAACTGTTGTTATTCCATTTCTTATTATTCTGTTGGAATACCATGTATACGCGGTCTACCCTATACTTGGTTACATTCTTCTGTTATTCTGTTGGAACATCCTGTCTGTGTGTTTTACACCGGACCTGGTTCCGTCTTATTATTATTCTGTTAGAACATCCTGTCTGTGTTTTACACCGGACCTGGTTCCTTCTTGTTATTATTCTGTTGGAACATCCTGTCTGTGTGTTTTACACCGGACCTGGTTCATCTTGTTATTATTCTGTTAGAACATCCTGTCTGTGTGTTTTACACCGGACCTGGTTCCATTATTTATTATTATTCTGTCGGAATATCCTGTCTGTGCGTTTACGCCGGACCTGGTTCCATTGTTTATTATTCTGTCGGAATATCCTGTCTGTGCGTTTACGCCGGACCTGGTTCCATTATTTATTATTCTGTTGGAATAACCTGTCTGTGCGGTCTATCGCATGCATGGTGATTTTTTTGTTATTCCATTCTTTATTATACTCAATTGGTTAAGTTTTGACTTCTATACTCCATGAAATTTGTGGAATATCCTTGATAATTGCGGTTCATCCAGTATCTTTTCATGAAAATATTCTTCTAAGTATTCTTGAATTTTACTCCACAAAGCAGTATCATATTGACAATTTGGACGTTGTTAATTCTTGGATAATTTTATTCTTGAACTTGTTTTATTGAATTCTTATATCATTGTCATCATCCTCATGTTTATAAAATGTTGAAAGTCATCTGTGGCCTGTAGTGCATAGATGGACTTGGTATGATTATGACCAGGGATTATTCGGTATAATCATGACCGTAATGTTACAAATGATGTGGTAAAAGTCCTCATTGGCCCGTAGTGCATTGATGGACAGTTGTTGGCATGATCATGACCATTAATGAATACACGAATATCCTTGGCCGTAGTGCAGGGGTGATTCGATGATGTGGATTATTTTATTAAGCTGAGTCCCGGCGATAACAGTATTGAAAAACTTTTTAAATCATAAAAGATAGTAGAGTTTATTTTCTACTTGACTCTTTTAATGGATTTCTTGTTCCGCTGCAGTTAAACTTGATGTCTATTATATTTTATCAGTGTAACACTGTTGAAGGCTAATGATAATTTATTCTGCATTATCTTAGTCATAATATTTCTTACTGGGCTAGTTGAGCTTACCCTTTTTTTCACTGTTCTCTTCAGGAAATGAGAATATAGTTGGGACGAGTCGGGAAACGGAGTGATGGTCCAGAGGATAGCATTAGTAGTCCTCACTATTCTGTGAAATAGTGTGATAATAATTGTAATGAGGACTCCTTTTGAGTATGAATACTCTCTAGAAGATAATATTTGTGTTCAAACTCACAGATTATGTTTGGTCGTATTATACACGACAGTTGTATTATTAAGTTGTATTTGTATTCAGTACCATGTATCTGGCGACCCAAGATGGGTGATGTATACCTAATATTGGGGGCGTCACAATGATGGATCAGTTTCTCCTTTCAACAAAGCTTCAGTTAGACCTTTGTACATATCTGCTCTTAGATTCTTTTGATTAGTACGAATAAAACACAACCTATCTGCCTCAATCATAGTGTAAGAATCGACCAAAAATTGTTGAAACAATTTCCTTGAATGTAAAAGTGTCGTTGATTCATTTTTCCTTTCTTGTATCCTAAAGACAAAATATTGTCTCATGCTTACTCTTCCCCTCTTTCCTTTTGATTTTTCAGTTAGAAGAATATCATGTCTAAATCCATCTTCACCATATGGGAAAAGCAACGGGTATTGCATTGCAAGGTAAGAAGGGTGCAACTCGCTTATTCGTTTTAATAAACCATTCGGAGTCTCGACTATGATATCCCTATCATTATTTGAGCTTCCGATATCACCAACAATTAAACCAGCAACTTCAGGTGCAGTAGGAAGATTATACCTTCGTCCATCACAGTTCCTTTTTCCAATAAGCCTCAATTTAACATCTTTGAAATCTCTATAATCAAATCTATCCCTAGCCATCCTGAATGATTGAGCCACAACATTGTTATCATCAAGCATCTTTTTTAAATCTGCTACTATCGATGATTCAAATGTTTTTGAATTATTTGCTGAACTGTTTAATAAAATAACAAAAGGAAAACTTAGTTAGTACTATATAATAATCATTAAATTTTAAAGATTATATAGAAAAGAGTAATACAAACCTGAGGGCACCGATTCTATTTGCAATTTCATTTTCTGTATCATATATGTATAATTGAGCAAACTTTGGAGGGGGGATCCTATATTTGGTATCAAACTTCCAATTTTGTGACAATTTTGGCCATGTAATCTAAAAATAGCAGGACCTTTTCCAGTGTTAAGTGATGAATCAATCTTCTCACCCATTGATGTGAAAGAAAACATCATATTGTATGCACGAATGTTGTCAATGAAATGACTGCTTCTGTCATCAGAACCATTAAGAAGAGCTTTCAGAATATGGGGTGGTTCTTTCAGCAGAGGCAGTTGAACTTTTCCTCCAGCACAACACATTGAGAATTCTGGATTTTTGCTTTTTTGATTCTTGTTTATTCTTTCGTGATACCACATCAACGCATTACATGATGAACATTCCCAGTTCGGGTCACCGATGTCCCAGTAATCTGAATTTAATAAATTTAAGTGGATATATCATAATTAAAGTACAATTGTAATTAAACATTAAAAATAATGAATCATACTAAATGATAATCAAGTTGAAAAATATACCATCATTAGCAAAATGAACATTAGAAACCATTTCAACTATAATAATTTATTAATAAATGTATTATAAGAACAATTATTTAAAAACAAAAAATCCCATAAAAAATGGGAAAAAATTCTATTTACAATTTCTAAATAAATACCAAATAGTATTTGTAAATAGTATTTAAACATACTAAAATAATTTTTTTTAGATAAATAAGAATATTTTTAAAATATTATCAAATTAAATATGCATGGTGTTTATTAGTATAATAAGATATGATCATACCATTGTCAGGGGGATCAATAGAAACTCCTGAATTATGAAATGTGTCGGCATAAAGTACTTGTTCATTCATAGTGGAATTAACATGATCCGCAATATGTACCGATTCTGGTTGAGAAACTTTTCTCTTCATATTCCGAGTAACATGTATGTTGGAATGAGGAGGGTATTGTTGATTAAACCTTGATTTTTGCATCGATTCAACAAAACATGATTTAGTATGATTGACATCTACTTCATTAAAGGTTGTACTAAGATCTGTACAAACTGCACAAAATAAAAAAATTTATGGTTATGATGAATAATCATAGTTTAGCACATCTAGTAAGCAAAATAGTAGACGTTTATTACCGTTTGAAATGTCGGACATCGACATTATTGACTTGTTATGTTTCCTATTAAGCAAATCTCTTCCAGTAGGTGTATTGGATGATTTGAGCAATAAAGTAGAAATAGTAGAAAGGTTCATTGGATAGGTACCTAGAATATCATAACAAATACACGAACATATATAAATCTAACATCCCACATTTGTTGAATTATTATAACATTTTCAATTTATTAAAGCAAAGAAAATTAAAATGTGAAAATTAAATACCATTATCCGAAAGATGAACGCATTTGTCTTTGCTAACCGGAGTGTTTTCCTTTTCTTGAATAACTTGTGTGTCATGATTAAAAAAAATTAGATTTCATGAAATTAATTTGAATTTCAAAGCTCAAACATAAAGAAATTGAATATATAAATACCATCATTAGTTACTCGATGAACACAATCTTGTTGAATTATTTGTTGACAATGCTTTGTTGTTTGTAAATGTATATTTGGTATTGAATCAGTACGACTACCAGCAACTTCATCGAAAGCTGAATTGAGATTTGTACAAACTATATAAAAATTTAATACGATATTAGGATAAGCAATTATATTGAACATAAAATAAATACAAAGATTTAATGAAATAATTACCATTTGAAATGTCACTTAGATGCATTCTGGAAGTTTCGCTTGCTCTCACAGATGTAGTACTTGTGCTCATTTTGTTGTTGGATTCTAACATGAAATAGGAAACACAATCAGTATGCATAGGATAGTTTGGCCGTAAAAAAATATTTTTATACACTTACTTAAAGATTAACTAATTAGAAAGTATACGTTGCAGTTTTTTTTGTCGTTTTTCCAGCATTTTCATCCTTCTACGCATCCTTGACTGAGTTCCACTCCAATGGTTGATATTCAAATCATGTTTTTCCTTGCTTTCTGACATGTATGTCTTAAGCTTGATTTCTCCAATTTTTTGAATACTTTTTTGAAATATGCTCTTCAATCTTGTAATCTACATACAAGAATATAGGATCCAAAGCTGTAATTATTACACAACCTATTTTAAAAAAAATCTAATATTAAAGATTAAATATTAATTCATATTATCTGAAACATGGAGTTTCTGAAAGATGTACTTTTGAGAGATGGCTCTCACTGTGAACATGAATGGATACGGAAGAAAAATATATAAAATCTAGGATGGCAATCATATATAACTGATAATCATCAGATTAGAACAAATATGCATAGAGAATAAATTTCACATCACCATAATCATATCGGTCATGTTATCTAACTATATAAGAATGCAATTCCATCATCATGCTTGATAGCAGTTACATCATAAAGGTTTTTTAGTTCAAATATTTCTCATATTTAACTGGCTATAAGTACAAACTAATTAAAATAAATTACTGTGGATATTTCAAAATTGCGGAATGTTGATCTTCATACAGTCTCATAAAGTCAACTTTAACGTATATGTGTTAGAGAGGATTCAAAGAAATCCTAGAAATACAAAAGAAAATTTTTCAGTGAAATAATGATAAGATAGAATAGGTTAAAATGTGACGCCCCCAAAATTAGGTATACGTCACCCATCTTGGGTCGCCACTTACATGGTACATAAATCCAAATACAACTTACTAATATAACTGTCGTGTACAAAACGACAAAACATAAACTGTGAGTTTGAATACAAATATTGTCTTCTAGAGAGTATTCATACTCAAAAAGAGTTCTCATTACAATTATTATCACACTATTACATAGAATAGTGAGGACTACTAATTCTATCATCTAGGATCATCACTCTGTTCCCCGACTAGTCCCAGCTACGTTCTCATTTCCTGAAGAGAACAGTGAAAGAAAGGGTGAGCTCAACTAGCCCAGTAAGAAATATTATGACTAAGATAATGTAGAATAAATTATCATTAGTCTTCAACAATGTTAAAATGATAAAATACAATAGACATCAAGTTTAACTGCAGCGGAACAAGCAATCCATTAAAAGAGTCAAGTAGAGAATAAAATCTACTATCTTTTATGATTTAAAAGGTTTTCATCACTGTTATCGCTGAGACTCAGCTTAATAAATAATCCACATCATCGAATCACCCATGCACTACGGCCAAGGATATTCTTTAGTATCACGACCACGAATTATCCATGCACTACGGCTAAAGATAATCATGTTTTCATCAACGGTCCTGATCATGCCATAAAACAATTCATCTCTGCACTACGGCCAAAGAGAATCCATAGCCATAATCATACCAAAAACTATCCATCAAGGCACTACAGGCCAATGAGGACTTTTTCCACATCATTTGTAATATTACGGTCATGATTACACCGATTAATCCCTGGTCATAATCATACCAAGTCCATCTATGCACTACAGGCCATAGATGACTTTCAACACAAATATAAACATGAGGCTGATGACAATGATTTAAGAATTCAATAAAACAAGTTCAAGAATTAATTTATCCAGGAATTAACAACGTCCAAATTGTCAATATGATACTGCTTTGTGGAGTAAAATTCAAGAATTCTTAGAAGAATATTTTCATGAAAAGATACTAGATGAAGCGCAAATATCAAAGATATTTCACTAATTTCATGGAGTATAGAAGTCAAAGTTTTAACCAACTGAGTATAATAAAGAATGGAATAACAAAAGAAATCACCATGCATGCGATAGACCGCACAGACAGGTTATTCCAACAGAATAATAAATAATGGAACCAGGTCCGGCATAAATGCACAGACAGGATATTTCGACAGAATAATAAATAATGGAACCAGGTCCGGCGTAACCGCACAGACAGGATATTCCGACAGAATAATAATAAAGACGGAACCAGGTCCGGTGTAAAACACACAGACAGGATGTTCCAACAGAATAATAACAAGACGGAACCAGGTCCGGTGTAAAACACACAGACAGGATGTTCCAACAGAATAATAATAAAAACGGAACCAGGTCCGGTGTAAAACACACAGACAGGATGTTCCAACAGAATAATAGAAGAATGTCACCAAGTATAGGGTAGACCGCGTATACAGGTTATTCCAACAGAATAATAAGAAATGGAATAACAACAGTTCTCTTCATGAATAAGAAAGAATAACACCCCTTACCGTAAAAAAAACTGGATATAAGAGTAGGGAAGTAGCAGAATACTTTTCTATAGTTTCTCTATAATTTCTCTCTTTGGAGTCTCAGTGAATTTGTAAGAAATAATGAAGGAATGAGCTTCTATTTATAGGAGAATAGAAAGGCACTATTCATGGATGAAATAATTTTACAAAATTATTTTTCAATCAACTAGCAATTAAGTCAATCATCTAACCAATAAAATCACAACAAAAATTAAAATATAATACATATATATAAACACATGTTTTCATATTATATAAATCAATATTATATATACACCACTTAATTTTTCTCCCCCATAACCAACATCAATCCCCCACCCACCAATAATCAAATTCACTACACTCTTATACATCACTATCACACTACCACTTTTCCACCATTTTTCACTCACATACATCACTTTCACTCTTCCTTTTTCTCCCACCACTCTCCACTAACAAATATAATATTATATATATACACACACATCACAATCTTATATATATAAACTCCTTCCCCATACGTAACTCTCTCCCACCCCTATTTCTAAAATCAGTTTTTCAACACATATGGGCCCCACATATGGCCCCCACATGTGGGCCCCACCTTTAAATAAATTCTACCGATTATTTTGAAAAATAGGTAAATGGGAGTCTATAAAATAAGCAAAATTGAGTAACTTCTCACATAAGCATCAATAATCAATACCGTGTGCTACTATGCAACCACGCGTATTACTGTACTTTTACTACCGAGTAGTTCAACAGTATTAACGGTAAAACTTCCGCCGGTATTTTCATAAAAATATTTCTGTCGTTTTTCTCAATCCGACAATAATTCCGTTGTGGGGTCCACCAATGATTGTGTCATCGTACGAATATTCCCCGACACAAAGAATATTCCCTGACCAATCGAATATAATATGACAACTTGCATACTTTGCAAAATTTATAAATACTACCCACAACTATAACATTATCTCAAATCCACACCATAATATTAAAAAAATATTTCGAGAAAATTAAATATTTATTCATAAAATCTGGGGTCTCACAATCTCCCCTCCTTATGGAATTTCGCCCTCAAAATTTACGTGTGTGCCTGGTATGCCGAACAGGTGAGGATACCTTAACTTCGAACTCTTCAGGTATAACCTTTGAGCGTTGAATATGATCCTTCTTATCCAAGATGTTAACACGTATCTCCTCATACGTTAAATCTTCTGTTATCTCGTCCGGTTCTAAATTAATAATATGGTTCGGGTCGTCCACATTTTTACGTAAAAAAAACGTTCTGAACACGCAACATACTTGGCGGTAAAACGAGTTTATAAGCCACAGTTCCTACTTCATCGAGAATTTCAAATGGGCCAATTAAATCGAGAGTTGAGATTTCCTCTCTTCGTCGATTCTTGCTTTTAGAATAACGCCCTCTTGAACCTTCTTCTTCACATTTATCAGCTATGTAGCTTGAGCGGCTTTAACTTTATCGATTAAAATCGATTCTACTCGTATATTCGTTATCTTTACGTGGATTCGTATATTCACACTTGTAACCGCATACGATCTTCTACTCAACGCATCAGCTACCACGTTCGCTTTTCCACGATGGTATGGTATGATCATAATCTTTAACAGCTCGAGCCAACGTCTTTGGCGCATGTTACGTTCGCTTTAGTTGAATAATTATTTGAGGGTTTAAGAAATGGGTTTTGTACTGGGGTCAATACAAAATTCGATTTCACGCTCTTGGGTAGGCTAAGAAGTCTTCAAGAATACGTCAGGAACTTTATTAATAATAAAAATATCGTTCAAAACTGTGACCCTCATCCAAGACTTGGATAGCACATGTAATGAAAGTTTCTCCTAACGGAGTTTCAACCGATAAGTCAAAGTCTAATCTCTCTGGAGTCAAATTTAAACGTTAAGCGCAAGAAAGAGAGATAAAAGAATGGGTAGAACCGGTATCTAATAAGGTATAGACTTCGCAAGAATTTATAATTAACTAACCCATGATAACTTCGTTCGATTCCTCGTTAGGATAGTCCAAAACTCAATGCTGGATTTTCCCAATTGTTGTTGAAAAAATTACATATCATCTATTTTAGCTTTCTTGGATCGGACTTCTCTTTCCACAATATCAACGCGTCGTGCGGCTTTTACCCATGCATCTTTCATTCTCACTCGTTCAGTTATTTCTTCTTTCAGCTGCTCCTTGACATTTGAATTCTCAGATTCCAGCTTTAATATCATATACTCTGCCAAAGAGTGCTTCTGTTCAACCATCGCACATCGGGTAATACAATTTTGAATTGTTGCATCCCTTTGTTCTACGATCGCCTGTCGTTCTTCAGCCTGCTCTTCTAACTCATGAATACGATTTTGTAATTCTACATTTTGATCAATAAGTTCTTCTAATAAATCAACCTCAGCTTCCTCTTCTTCCTCACTCTCAGTTGATACCTTTGCGACTAGCTTGAGTGCAACTTTTCTTTCCTCAATCACCACATGGATATCTCTAATCACATTAATCTGGTTGGTGATTAGAGGTGTCTCCACGTTCTCATGTGCTTCATTGTTTATCTCAACATTTTCGGATGTCATTTACAAATACTGTCACAAAACAAAGGTTAATCGACATGTAACATATTATTCCTATATTCTGACCGACCAATTAAATACCAAATAAACTTAGGTATGTCATACTAGCGAAGGAATTCTCCGTCTCTCCCCTCCTAGTTCTATTCTCACATCTTAGCCAGGGATCATATCCCTAAGCTCTGATACCAACTGTGACGCCCCCAAAATTAGGTATACGTCACCCATCTTGGGTCGCCACTTACATGGTACATAAATCCAAATACAACTTACTAATACAACTGTCGTGTACAAAACGACAAAACATAAACTGTGAGTTTGAATACAAATATTGTCTTCTAGAGAGTATTCATACTCAAAAAGAGTTCTCATTACAATTATTATCACACTATTACATAGAATAGTGAGGACTACTAATTCTATCATCTAGGATCATCACTCTGTTCCCCGACTAGTCCCAGCTACGTTCTCATTTCCTGAAGAGAACAGTGAAAGAAAGGGTGAGCTCAACTAGCCCAGTAAGAAATATTATGACTAAGATAATGTAGAATAAATTATCATTAGTCTTCAACAATGTTAAAATGATAAAATACAATAGACATCAAGTTTAACTGCAGCGGAACAAGCAATCCATTAAAAGAGTCAAGTAGAGAATAAAATCTACTATCTTTTATGATTTAAAAGGTTTTCATCACTGTTATCGCTGAGACTCAGCTTAATAAATAATCCACATCATCGAATCACCCCTGCACTACGGCCAAGGATATTCTTTAGTATCACGACCACGAATTATCCATGCACTACGGCTAAAGATAATCATGTTTTCATCAACGGTCCTGATCATGCCATAAAACAATTCATCTCTGCACTACGGCCAAAGAGAATCCATAGCCATAATCATACCAAAAACTATCCATCAAGGCACTACAGGCCAATGAGGACTTTTTCCACATCATTTGTAATATTACGGTCATGATTACACCGATTAATCCCTGGTCATAATCATACCAAGTCCATCTATGCACTACAGGCCATAGATGACTTTCAACACAAATATAAACATGAGGCTGATGACAATGATTTAAGAATTCAATAAAACAAGTTCAAGAATTAATTTATCCAGGAATTAACAACGTCCAAATTGTCAATATGATACTGCTTTGTGGAGTAAAATTCAAGAATTCTTAGAAGAATATTTTCATGAAAAGATACTAGATGAAGCGCAAATATCAAAGATATTTCACTAATTTCATGGAGTATAGAAGTCAAAGTTTTAACCAACTGAGTATAATAAAGAATGGAATAACAAAAGAAATCACCATGCATGCGATAGACCGCACAGACAGGTTATTCCAACAGAATAATAAATAATGGAACCAGGTCCGGCATAAATGCACAGACAGGATATTCCGACAGAATAATAAATAATGGAACCAGGTCCGGCGTAACCGCACAGACAGGATATTCCGACAGAATAATAATAAAGACGGAACCAGGTCCGGTGTAAAACACACAGACAGGATGTTCCAACAGAATAATAACAAGACGGAACCAGGTCCGGTGTAAAACACACAGACAGGATGTTCCAACAGAATAATAATAAAAACGGAACCAGGTCCGGTGTAAAACACACAGACAGGATGTTCCAACAGAATAATAGAAGAATGTCACCAAGTATAGGGTAGACCGCGTATACAGGTTATTCCAACAGAATAATAAGAAATGGAATAACAACAGTTCTCTTCATGAATAAGAAAGAATAACACCCCTTACCGTAAAAAAAACTGGATATAAGAGTAGGGAAGTAGCAGAATACTTTTCTATAGTTTCTCTATAATTTCTCTCTTTGGAGTCTCAGTGAATTTGTAAGAAATAATGAAGGAATGAGCTTCTATTTATAGGAGAATAGAAAGGCACTATTCATGGATGAAATAATTTTACAAAATTATTTTTCAATCAACTAGCAATTAAGTCAATCATCTAACCAATAAAATCACAACAAAAATTAAAATATAATACATATATATAAACACATGTTTTCATATTATATAAATCAATATTATATATACACCACTTAATTTTTCTCCCCCATAACCAACATCAATCCCCCACCCACCAATAATCAAATTCACTACACTCTTATACATCACTATCACACTACCACTTTTCCACCATTTTTCACTCACATACATCACTTTCACTCTTCCTTTTTCTCCCACCACTCTCCACTAACAAATATAATATTATATATATACACACACATCACAATCTTATATATATAAACTCCTTCCCCATACGTAACTCTCTCCCACCCCTATTTCTAAAATCAGTTTTTCAACACATATGGGCTCCACATATGGCCCCCACATGTGGGCCCCACCTTTAAATAAATTCTACCGATTATTTTGAAAAATAGGTAAATGGGAGTCTATAAAATAAGCAAAATTGAGTAACTTCTCACATAAGCATCAATAATCAATACCGTGTGCTACTATGCAACCACGCGTATTACTGTACTTTTACTACCGAGTAGTTCAACAGTATTAACGGTAAAACTTCCGCCGGTATTTTCATAAAAATATTTCTGTCGTTTTTCTCAATCCGACAATAATTCCGTTGTGGGGTCCACCAATGATTGTGTCATCGTACGAATATTCCCCGACACAAAGAATATTCCCTGACCAATCGAATATAATATGACAACTTGCATACTTTGCAAAATTTATAAATACTACCCACAACTATAACATTATCTCAAATCCACACCATAATATTAAAAAAATATTTCGAGAAAATTAAATATTTATTCATAAAATCTGGGGTCTCACATAAAATCTATTAAATATATTAAAGAATACTCTATTTCAATTGCGTAAAGCTGAAGTACATAATGGCTAAACGACAAACAACAACTATATTAAAAATTAAATAATAATGGATATTATCTGAAATATTAAGAAACAGGTATGAAGATTCCGAATTCATTTCGACTCAAAATAATAGTTATTTTAACGGAAAATGAACGAAGTCTTCATGAATCCACATGATTTATTGCAAAAGGTAATGAAATAGAGTAAAAACGTTAAATGATTTTAGTAATATAATTGTGCTAATATTCAAAACCTTAGATAATAAGGAACAAAATGATATTTTATTTGTTGCAAAATGTCAACGCTTAGATTCCGTGTCGGTACAATCCCTTGGAGTATGAAACAACACTTTTAACCCAGAGCTTTTAACCGATTTTGTGATGATATTCCCGATAATTCCACCAAATCAACTAACCAAATTATACACAAAACATTCAAAGCGTAACATTTGATTATATTCGAACTTGGCATCACAAGATTGATGTATGATTCAGATTCTTAAGAGTTCATCAAAAGTTAAAATCTAAGCTCATTGTTTTCATGTAGGGATTGTGTTGATGTAACATACACAAGTGTAAAGTATATCCCAGTCAAATATTCACTATCTTAAATATGTCCGAAAAATATCTTTAAATCATGTTGTTAGCAATTTTGATACATTCTTTGACAATATTCTAAATTTTAAACTAAAATTCAAGATTATTCCCACCATCAGACCATTATGTATTTGTCACACATTTCAGTTAAGTACTGAGTCTGTCTGTTTGATTCAAAAACAAACTAATAATGCAACAACTGCACTTTAAAAATCCATTGGCCATGTGTGGTTCTTCCTGTTTACGCATGCTCTGGGGGAAAAGGCTGGTTATCTATTGGCATGTTTGCAAAATGTTAATACTCTTAGGCTTGAATCAACGCGATACACTTGAAATACTGCTCGAGAAATTACTAAGGTTTGTTATAGAGTGACTTCTGTATTTCATCTAATAATTTTTCTTCTACCAAAAAAAGTAACAACTGAACTAATTAATGGGCACTCTTAAAATAAAGAGTCACTGAGTAGCAACTCCACTTTTTGAAATTTAAATTAATTAACAAAGATATTCAAACCTGAAAAAATTTGGTGGTGGTGGTGTCCTTGGAAAGCCCTAGATTACGCTTCCTTCTTATTAAACCATTGGGACTGTTGATACAACTTTGTGCCGATCTACCATTTTCACATGTACCTATCAATCTTTCGAACGGATTATAGAGTTCATCAACTTCAATAAAATATCTCCAATTCCACTCATTGAAATTCAAACTTTAACATGAGTGAGTGTATCAGAATGGAGTTCGTACCAGAGAGGGTAGTGATAATACGTCAACTAATTGTAGAATCCAATTCTGGTATGACTTGTAAAGTTGTAATTATTAATATTACTGGGTTGGGCTGGGTCAAGTAACTATATAAAAAAAACGATTGTCTTAGTTTAATGATATTAGTATAAGAGCTTTTGCATTTTTTTTATATCGGTTCCTTTGGCTTGAAAATATTTTTGCTAATTATAACTAATTTAATATAATTTTTTTAATTAACAATTTATATAAAATTTTATTTTAAAATCAAAAATATTATTAGACTTTTAAATAATAATATTTTGAATTATTTGGATATCCTTATTGATGCTTAGAGTTGTGAATTTTTGTTTAATGCTGTTTAAGTAGAATGAATGGCGTGCACTTGGAGTTCAGCAGAGTAGATGTTGGGTTCACTATTCATTTCATCGACCAGAGCTCCATATTATGCTCTTTAGGCGGCCTCTCAACTTTCAGCTGCAGCAAGAGGCTCAGCAAGCCGTGATGGCTAAGTGAACTGTTCAGATTTATCAGCAACACTTGGTTAGAATTTCATTTCATTTCATGTAGAAATGAAATTTTACTATATGTAACTTTTGTTTTATGATTTTCGTAAACTTTGGATAGTTGGAATTGTTTGGTACTCTCTGTTTAATACTCTGAACTGTGGAGAATATGTTCCTACAATCATTTGTTAGTTTGACTTTATCTCGATAATGAAACTGAACTATTTGTAATCCTACATTTTTTTTGTTTGTTCAATTTCTCTCGTTTGCATTCTGAATAACATATTTGGTAATTGAAATGAACAATTGATTGTACCATTGGATTTAGTCTAATTTGGTGTCTTATTTTATAAAATTATGTATAAGAAAGTTGTCATGAAGTTTGGTTTCTCTGGAACTGATTCTGCTTTTTATAAAAGCCTCATAACTTGGTTATTTTGGGCATTTGATGGGTGAAGTTAAGTGATTATATACCTTGCTATCCAATAATACAAATGTAAAGAACTTTGAGTCCGTAAACTTGATGATTTGTTAGGAATTGTTAGCAGGGGCCCTAAATTGACAATGTAATGTTCGGTAAGTTTTACAGAATGGTGTTTTTGACTTGGTTCATAAATTTTATAGTTCTTAGTACATTAATCTGTAGTAATGTTATATAAAATCGTAAACTTAACCAATAGTGCTTAAAGTATCATATTCATGTATAAACTAAAAACAAAAGTTTTTTTTTATGGGGATATTATTGAATATTTTCATCCTGTAAATATAAAATGGTTAAATTTATCGTGAACAAACATTAAGAGTGAAAGCCTTATGAGCATTAACATTAACCTCATATCATGAACGCAATTTTTTGTTCTGTTATTAATACAAAGCAGTTATGCATTTAATATCAGATATGCTATTTATTATATATAAATAGAATAATAACTCTTCAAAGCAACAGTCATTCCTACGCCTGTATCATGGTTCCTCCTTTTGATGATCCAGTTGTATTGCATGTGCCAAGCTTCATATTATTGCTGACTAAACCTTGAGTGTCAAATCCCGTTTATTTCCTCTGATCTGTAAATGATGGTCGTCTAGCCAAAGTAGGAGGTGTTTTTAATATTGGTTTTGCAGGAAGTCCGTATTCAGTGTTGTATCTTGTAGGAACAGGCGGCAGTATTCCTCCATGTCTAGGTTTAGAATTTGGAGAGGAGTCAACAGCAGGTAACTGCATATAATAAGCCGTATTAATATCAATAATGGCTTCAACACATATATAAAGCAAAACATAGGGCATTAAACATTCGTACCTGATGCTTCAAAGGATTTAGTCATTCGATCCGTTTAGCTAAATCTGGACTGATTTTTGACGGTGCATATGGTGGTGTATCTACAATAGCCTTCGAAATATTTTACAGATTGCTCTTATTACAGTGCCTCACAAAATTTATTAAAGATCTGGTTAGAAATTTGTTCACCAAATCTAATCAATTTTGGAGTTTATAAGGTTTCTCCCAAACATACATCACATCACGTTTTCTCAAATTTCATTCCTTCAGGCTGGAACAGGTTCGGGAATTTTACCATTTTCAATAGAAACCAATCTATCGTAGTAATCCACCAAGACTTGCCAACCACCAAGACACATAAATCCATTTGGGTGGTTATCCATGCTCTTTGCAAGTGTGCGCGAGATGAAGAGAAAATCTTGTGCTCTGGATGGATCAAAGAATGCCATTTTACTCTGAGTTTTGTCATATGCTGCCACCTACAGTTGTTGTCAACTAATAAATACATGGTATTTCATCCAAAACCTAATAGAAGTCATAGAGCTAATCAGCAAGGGTGGTTTGCATACCTTGAAAGGGAGGATGTTTAGATGGTCCATCCAAGAGCCATGCTAAAAACCTTCTTCCCATGGTCAGCATCATATAAATATATTTTCTCCACTCGATGTCTCATGCCAGCAGGGTCTCAACCCATAATGTAGAAGTTGACACCTGCATTAATTCGAGCCTTTGCATGACATTGCACATCAAAGATTTCCTTCGGTGAGGGGAATGAGGGACCCTTATCAAGCTTGCAAAAATGACTTATGAATCATGCAAAAGTGATCTAATATTAATGCCAAATAAATGAAAAAGTATATAATTTTAAAAGTAATAAGAGAAAACTGATAAAAAAAACATATGAAAAAACAACAATAATTTTTATGAATATCACCTACTTATTGCACCAAAGTTTTCCAACATACCTGATGCTTATTCATTTTTACTTTCATTTCTATCACAAACATCCTTTATTGCCTCTATCATAGCAAGACTAAATAGATATTGTACAAATAACATACATGTCACACAGAACATTTATAAGGAAATTCCATGAGTTAATCCAAAATTTAATCCAAATAATCCAAATAAAATGAGATAATGAATTAAATTTAATCCAAACAATCCAAATCCAAAATTTAGAAGTTACTAATAGTTAAAATGAGATAATGAATGAATGAAATTAATTTGAAGCACTGAAGTTGTCATCTTTCTCGATTTCGATCTTTTTTTGCATTTTGTTGGTTGACATTACAACATCAGTTGTCTGAGATTCTTGTACATCATCATCGCTGATTGAATGTATAGGCCTTTTGCTTATAAGTGTGACACAGTTGACAACATCGAGCATTGACTCACCCTGTATAGACTGTAATAACAGAATCAACCATTTTATCATATGTATGAACAAATTTATTGTAGGAATAAACGTCAACTAAGTGATATTACCTGAGGTTCATCACATATACTCGTGTAGGATTCAATTATTTTTTCATCGTTAGTCATCCTAGCAACTGTGTATGTCGCATAATTTGCCTTCAAATTGTAAGATGATATCTGTATTTTGAAAAGGAACCTTTTTTGCAACAATATATTGAGTGCATCCGGAAAACAATCAGAGTCTCCATCCTAACACATTTAAAATAATTGAATTAACAACAGTTAAGTGCACAAGGTTAACAACAGGTTAAGTGCAGAGTTTTTTATTTTTACCTTAATCAACTGTTCCCTCAATTCATAAGTTGACTTTCATATGACTTGTTGCGCTTCACGATCAAATAGAACAAAAGATGCACTTGACGTATCATCCATTACTTTAGCTTGTACTTTAAATCTACAATTAAAAGTTATATTTTCAAAGTTTGATAATATTACAAAATTGAATAAAGTATAAAGTATAACAAAATATTGTATCACAATACCTCGGTGTTACAGAATTAACATGGTCAAAACATTTATCACACCAATATTTTCCACTGTCTGGTTTTTCTTTTTTTCGGCATTTTTTACAGGAATTATAAAACCAATTATATTCGATTTCTATACATAGAATAGTAGCAAGTACCACACATAATGATTCCTGGAGTGACAAAATGAGCAACAGAATATTAGTTAATGTTGTGCAAGAAGTAAGGTGTTTTTTAAACTGTTTTACCTCCGTTGCATCCCGTATATCTTCAAGAGTTTTCCTATCACAGATTTGAAGGAATTCATCTATAATAGATAAGGCGCTGTGGCTAGATAAATGAGATATTGTAGATTTTCCAGAATTGGCATCACAAATGCTGATAGACAACAGTGATTGGGAAAATTTATTTGTAGTAATAATAGATTTTAATAAGTGGTTCAAAACAGAAAACAGTTTACCTATTTTTAAAACTAAAAACCTCAGGGATATCTGCATTTACAAGAAGTCTCGAACCGAACATTGAGTTGGACAAAGCTGGTGTACCTATGTAATGGAAAATGTTGCATAGTTAATAAACATATAAACACGTATTAGATATTTTTCATACAAACACGTATTAGTACCTTTCCAGATCTTGATTTTTTCAAATTGTAAAACAATCATAATGTTTGTTTGATTTTCTGTCTCAACAAAGGAACAAATTTGGTTTGCAAAGTCATCCCACAGGGTGCAGCTCAACACATTATGACTGTTTGAAAAATAAAATGTAAGTTTAATTTAAATGATTATAGTTGTTAATAAAAAAAGTATGTGTACAATATAAAAATTTACCTATTATCAGTTAATTCAACATTAACTCTCTTGCATTGTTTACCATTGTTTGTACTGATTTCTACACTCCCCATCGCAGTAACTTGTCCAATAACATCTGTTTATATGAAACAAATTATGTAAGTAATTAAAAATATTAGGATGTAAAAACCTACAGGTTTATGGTTAAGCATACCAACTGAGTATGAGTCATCAACCGAAGATGATAGTATTTGGTCGTATGGAGTGAATTGAAATCCATATGTATGAATGGGAGCATCATCTAACTCTCGCAGTGAGGTGGAATACAAAAAATTAATTTTGTATGGCTGCTGAGTAGCTTTGAAAGAACCACCGTTCTGACTAACAACGAAATTGGTGATTATAAAGACTTTTTATTCCTTGACCGATGTTTGAAATTTTGTAAAAAGAGACCTTTTGATACTCGCTTGTATTTTGGTGCCCTATAAAATTATATTCTGCAAATGTTAAGTATGTGTTTGTATATATTTTAATATATAATAGATTTATATATTTTACCTTTTCATCCAACAATACCATCTCGATACTGTTTATGTAGTCTGATTTGTTGAAGCTTGGCATATTCCAGAGTCGAGTTATCCTGACTTTAATCTTCCACGTCTCTTTGACAGGGCTGATGTCATCAACAAAGTCGCACTTAGTCATCATGTTTAGTAGTTGAATGTTTGTGGCATGAGATGTTGTGTATTAAGTTGGTATTTATAGCCATAATATCAAAAGATAATATCATAATTAAAATAAAAAGGATAATATTATAATAAATGATATAAATATAAACATTGTTTAGATTTATCATATTTAAATTTAAAAAGGATGATATGATAATATAAACACTGTTTTGGATTATCACGAGTCTAGATCTACATAGTGTTTTGAATGAAAACATTAGACATCACCAACAAAAAAGCCACAATACACGGAAGGGTAGAGAATAATCATGAAACAATCTTCCAGCCTACCAGTACCACAATACGCTGCACGAGACTGGCAGTTATTGTTGTAAAGGACAGTAAAGAGTTTTAATTATGATGGACAGATGTTGGATGTTTAAGAGGACAGATGTCAAATTTTTAGAAAGACAGATGTCAAAATATTGTGTTAAAAGCTGTGATTTAGTATATATAATAGATATTTACTATCTCACTTTAGAAATATAAAATCACAATTAAAATTAAAAATTAAACAAAATAATAATAATTAATTAACCTAATTTGATTTAATTTTGTATATATTATAAGAGAATGTATCGAGTATCTAATTGAATCTGTATCAATCGAATATATATCGAATTACAATTGAGAATTTGAATAGTTTGAATTTTAAACGAGTTGAGTATAACTTTGCTCAAATTCTATTCATATTTTTATTCAAACTATTTTTTATGCTCATATTTAGATCATATTATTAACAAATCTGAGTCTCGCTCGTACTTTTTCGAATCGAGTCTGAACTGTTTGACTCGTTTACAATCTTTTTATACACCTCCTACTCTATATTAGTAGTATTATTTATTTAATAAGGTAAGAAGTTACAAGTATAATAATTTTTATAGGGAACTGATATTTTAAAATCTTTATAAATAAATTTGATATTTTCATACTCATAACTGTAATACTCATATATTATTTATGTGATATATATTTTATGAAACTATTATTTTTACTTGTGAAATCATTCCCATAATTATAAATTTGCATATTAAATTTGCAAGTATAGTAAATTTCATAATTATTCAAAAAAAATTATAGTAACTTTCTTTTAGTGAGAAATATACAAATAGAAACTAATATCGAATAAATAAAAAATAATAAACTCACGCGTTATCGGACTATTATTTAATTCATTTAACAACAAAATGTATCGTTTAATTTTTCTTTCTACTCAACTTGTAAAATGATAAAATAAATTTTATTTTTATCATATTCAAATATTTAAAAAGTATTTGTTAACATAAACGGTTCCATCGTAACCCATAATTAACGAGATATTATTCTTAAATAAATTATTTTTTCAATTTTATAAAAAAATAGTTGGGAATTGATATTTTTTAAAAGGAAATTTTATAACATCACAAGATTGGTGAATAGTAAATGAAAACCATGTTCATATAAAAAATATTTTGTGAAAATATCAATTTTTCTTGTGTAAATAACAATTCTCAACATAAATTATAAGTCAAATTTTTTCTTTGACATGAATGAAAACTTGTTTTACTGATAGTAGTATAAATAAAACAATTTTGTCAAATTTAATATTATATTTTCAATGCTATGCCACATTGCCACTCCTTCAAAATTAGTAGCTTATTATTTTTTACAATTATGGAACAAATATATATTTAATATTGACAAAGTTTGTAAATAATATTATTTTTGTATAATAAAGTTAGATGACTTGGACTTGATTCTACTGCATCTAGGCCCGGATAATTGGGCGGGTATGGTCTGGGGGACCATTTCCCCTACCCTCCATGCCAATACGAAGTTCTCCCCCGAACCCGATCTAATCCTGAAAAACATTACTTCATACCCTTTCCGTTACTCTAATTTTTCCTAAATTATTACTATTTTTTTATATTAACGTGTACAACTATTTTTAATCCAAAATCACACAACATGCAACATATTATATTACAAATATTATGAATTTTTAATAAAATAATCTAAATAACTACATAATTATATGTATACAACATACTAATTTATATATATATATATATATATATATATATATATATATATATATATATATATATATATCATAAATGAGGAAGGATCAAGAACACTCCCTTTATTTAGCACTACTCCTTAAATAACACTTCATTATTAAAACTACGTCGTTTTGGAGATTCTTAAAAGAGAGCGGTCTTACTTACTTTTTTTTATTTACAAAAATGTCACCCACGATCCCACTTATTTTTTAAAATAATCTCCAAAACGACATAGTTTTAATAAAAGAGTGATATTTAAGGAGAAGTGTTAGATAAGGGGAGTGCTCTTGATTTTTCATTTATATATATATATATATATATATATATATAACTAGTCAGGGCGGGGCTAAGAGTGATCTATCCCATACCCGACCCTGGCCTTATAGGATTTGAATAATCGGATCTCATTAAGATAAGAATAGGACGAGTCCTGTCGGGTTCGGGTGAAATTATGAAGTCTAACTACGTCCCCACGAGAGATCGGTGAGACTAAGGTGGTGTTTGATAAAATTGAGTGTTAAGACCTGAACAGTTTAGACGTCTGAATAATATAGAGCATCTGAATAGAACTGTGTTTGAATGAAAAAATGTTGTTTGATAATTAATTTTTTTAAAATGTCTGAATAACAGTATTTTACCATTTTAACCTTCTAAACAGTTTAAACAAAACCTGTTTGATAATCAGAAAGTCTGAATAGTATTTTAAATACAAATTTGTAATATTTTGACCACAATATGATAAAAAAAAAAACATACAAATTAAATTAACTTCAAACATAGTATCATGTCCCAAAAATATCAACATAGCATAATAATTCAACCATACAAACTAAATTAACTTCAAACATTTGTTAAGAGTTGAAGTGTAATTTGTTCACGTAGATTAACCATAAATTCTACGCCTTGATCACCCCATTGTGGTTCATCTTGTCCCTCTTCTTCGTTTCCTTCATTTTGCTTCGCTTCATCGTTAAACATGTTATCTCGATCATATTGAGCAAACAATTCATCCTCAATGTTATGGTTCCTTATGAAATTATGGACTGCGAAGCAAGCGATAACTATATCCCTTTATATTGTAAAAGGGTAAGGAGCCATTCGTTTCAAAATTGGGAATCTTGCTTTCAGCACACCATAAGCACGCTTGATAACATTTCTGAGTTGTGCATGAGCATGGTTGAATTTTTCCTCTTTATTCAAAGCACGTCTTCGTCGAAAATCAGATAACCAATACCTTGTATTGCGATATGGAGATAAAAATCCTCGAACGTTTATGTATGCAGCATCACAAAGATAATATTTATCTGTAATTGAGACAAAAAATAACGATTATTATTAATAACTTGAATGATGAAATTTTATGACAAAAATAAATAATAATTGGAGATGGTAAAAGAAATTGTAATATATACCGGGGGAGGAAATGGAAAACCAGAAGATGGATCAAATACAACTTCTTTTAGCACTCGTGAGTCGTGTGCAATCCCTTCCCATCCGGCCCAAACAAATGTGAATATCATGTTAAATCATATATTCCTAAAATATTTTGATAGCATTCACCTATTCCTCTTCCTCTATAACGCGTTTGTTGACTAACAGGAACAACTGCATGTACAAGAGTACCATCTAATGAACCTACTGCACCCTGCATTAAAAAATTTAAAGATCTCAAAGTATTTTATTGTATGGAATAAATGAAAAAAAGGAAAGAATTTATATGCCACTTACCGAAAATATTTGTCGTAGATTTTTATGGTTCCCTGGAATATCGGGATTTGGATCAAATGATGTCGGCACTATAATTTCTTTTGAGAACTCAATCATTCCGTTTAACACCTCATGAAAATATCTATGTATTGTTTGGGTAGAATGTTGAAATCTGCATTTTACAACTCTAAAGCGTTCATTATGACCTATAATAGTTAAGAATATTGCCATCTTCTCCTCAACTGTTATGTATCTACTATTGTGTACCCATTATTTTTCCTTGAAGTGTTCACATAGATGTACATATGCAGCATGAGAGAGACACATCAATTCTCGACACTGTGTATTTGATCCATGTAATAACTCTAATGTGTAAGCATATCCGCTCAATGCCGAAGTATTATCCATAATCCTTGGTATTCTCCTTAAAGATCGTGTTTTCAAATACCAATATATAATCATCAAACATAAAATTTGATCCTCAATATCCATATTACCTATATAAAACATAACAACTTTAAAATACTATAACAATAATATACAAAAAATAATGACCAAAGAAAATAGAGTAATAGCAAATATCACATCCATAATTTAACTTAAAAAGTTCAAAGTCATCTACAACAAATATTACATCCATAATTAGTAATAGCAAACATCACATCCATAACTACCAAATTAGCCCCAACATATACAAGAGTTTATATCCCAAAAATATCAAATTAGCTAGCCCCAAAGATAAGAAGTTTGTACCCAAAAATATCAAATTAGCTAGCCCCAAAGATAAGAAGTCTGTACCAAAAAATATCAAATTAGCTAGTCGCAAATATACCCACCAACATAATACCAACAACTAAACAATATACCCTAACTTGCGTGAAACCATTGTGACGCCCCCAGAATAGGTATACAACACCCATTCTGAGTCGCCAAATACATGGTACAGAAAGCAAACTACAACTTCAATAATACAATTGTCGTGCAAAATACGACAACACATACTGTGAGTTTAAATACAAATATTGTCTTCTAGACAATATCCACACTCAAATAAATCCTCATTACAATTATTCAAACACTATTTTACAGAAATAGTGAAGACTGCTAATACATCTTTCTAGAACCATCACTCCATACCCCGACTAGATCCTGCTATGTTCTCACCTCCTGAGAAGAAAAATGGAACAAAAAGGAAAAGGGTGAGCTCAACTAGCCCAGTAAAGAATATTATGACTAAGATAATATACAACAAATTATCGTTAGTCTTCAACAGGGAAAAATCTGATAAAATATAATCGACAACAAGTTTTAGATCAACAACTGCAGCGGAAACAACAAACCATTAGAAGAGTCAAGTAGAGAAAGAATTCTACTATCTTCTAAGATTTAAAAGTCCATCATCAATATTTTATCCCTGTAACATCAATTAATAATCATCTTTAACCAAATATTCATCTTTGCACTACAGGCCAAAGATATTCATTTGTATCATCAGTCGGTCATGTTCATCTCAACACCTGTTCATCTTTGCACTACAGGCCAAAGATATTCATCAAGTAATTATACATCTTTGCACTACAGGCCAAAGATATTCAGTAATATCATCATTTAGGACTGAGGATGATGAAAAATATCTTAAAGAGAACGAATCCAATGAGACAGAAGGACAAATAGTAGGGATTCGTATAACAGTTTATCCAAGATCAATAATACTTCATAATAATCAATTGTGAAGCAGAATTCAAAAATAAAGATCAAAACATGGATACAATCAAAGATAGTAACCATAATAGACATCTTGGACAAAAAGAAAAAATTTTATTTTTCGGTGAATAGTGCCGTATTCGTGAATAGTACCGTATACGTGAATAGTAACCCCGACACAAAAAGTTCCAAATTTGATAAAAACTCATATCAATATTTCAGCATAATGATATTGAAGAAAATAATATCATTTAAGAAGAAAATAATATCCCTTACCTCAAAATATCAGTACTTCTGGTCGGAATACCGGTATAAGGCTGAAAGAAACTTGCTCTGATGAATAGAAACTCTCAAAGTATCTAAATACTCACAAAATACACTCAATAATCTAGAGAGAGAAAGAGAGAAAACTTGTTTCTGGTGTGATTTTCAATTCTAACTTAGCCCTCTATTTATAGGAAAATTTTAGTAGGTTTGACCTGCAACCTGATGGCTTTACCTGCTACTATTCCCACCCACCACATTTGAAATATAATTCAGCACATTTCTTCACCAACCACAAGTGGGGCCCACCAATTCTAGAATTTTCCATCAAAATGATAAACTCCGAAAATTCAACAATTTCTGAACCAGTCATCTTGTAAAATTCATAATAAATCATACGTTCATTTTTAACGGTTCAAAATTTGTGGACATATACTCAACTTATATATGTATAACATATCCAAAAATTACCACGATCCAACGGTCGGATTAAAAATTATAACCCCCGCAAAATATCTCAAAAACCCTGATTTTTAATACCTCCATTCCGACAAAAATACTGATAAAAACCTCAACATTAACTCCTTCATTTTTAACCACAAAAATATATCCCTCATTTATATCCACATAAAATAAATATTTCCTTATCATATGAATCAATAATTAATTATTCACAAATAATATTACAGAATCACATTTATGACAACCAGGCCGTTCCCAGGAAAGAGGGGGCTTTCCAATAAGGATTTCTCCTTACTGGCGCGCAATTAGATGACCAAACCTCTCCTTAGACAGAACTTTCTAGACATTGCCAATAATGTTATCTAATAATATTATTCAAATAATATGAATTATTGATCTGATAAATGAAAATACTGTGCAGCAACAATTATTGAAACAACAATAATATAAAATATCAACGCAGCAATTATTGAATCAATAAAATAAAATATTGAATAATAACTACTGTAACAATTATTGAGTAGTGCCTTCTTACGTAAGAATCAATAATTGGTGCAATACCGTGTGCTACTGTATTTTAACCACCGGGTATTCCAACAGTATTAACGGTAACAACTACGCCGTTATTTATAAACAACTTATACTTGTCGTTTTCTTCATCCAATCGCTTTCCGTTATGGGGCCCACACAAGGCTGCGTCGTCGTACGAATATTCCCCGACAGCAAGAATATTCCACGACCAACCGAATATTCACCGACCAAAAATAAATATTTTATAACCACTTGCTTATTTTGCAAAATTTGCACATTTCACCCATAACCAAAGTATTATATCAAATTAACCCCTTATTATTCACAATAATATTTAGAGAAAATTTGATTTTATTCATTAATAAGTTGGGGTCTTACAACCTCCCCTCCTTATGAAATTTCGTCCTCGAAATTGACGTACGTACCTGATGTTTCAAAAAGGTGAGGATACCTCGCTTTCATTTCTGATTCCAACTCCCAGGTCATTTCTTCAATAGCATGGTTTCTCCACAAAACCTTAACTTGTGGTATAACCTTCGTGCGTAGGACATGCTCTTTCCTATCCAAGATCTTAACAGGTACCTCCTCGTACGTTAAATCTTCAGCTATCTCGTCTGGTTCTAACTCAATAATGTGGTTCGGGTCTTTAACATATTTACGAAGCATAGATATGTGAAAAACATTATGAACACGAGACATGCTTGGAGGTAATGCGAGTCTATATGCCACATTTCCTATTCGCTCAAGAATCTCAAATGGACCAACAAATCTTGGATTGAGCTTTCCTCTCTTCCCAAATCTTGTAACTCCCTTCCATGGTGCAACACGTAACAATACATGATCCCCAATATTAAATTCCACGTCCTTCCGATGAAGATCCGCATAACTCTTTTGTCGATCCTGTGCCGTTTGTATACGTTGTCGAATCGTTTGGATCTTCTCTGTAGTAATGCGTACCAATTCTGGTCCCAACAATGTTGCTTCACCCACCTCGTCCCAGCATACTGGAGAACGACATTTTCTTCCATACAACGCCTCAAATGGAGCCATACCTATGCTCGCCTGATAACTGTTGTTGTAGGAGAATTCCACCAATGGTAGGTACTTATCCCAACTCCCTTTGAGATCTAAGACACAAAGTCTTAATAGATCTTCAAGAGTTTGAATAGTCCTCTCTGATTGTCCGTCCGTTTGAGGATGGTATGCTGAACTGAATCGTAAATCCGTGCCCATAGCTTTCTGCAAGCTAACCCAAAATCGTGAAGTGAATCTTGGGTCACGATCCGAAACTATGGATACTGGCATGCCATGCAATCTCACAATCTCGTTCACGTACATACTAGCAAGACGTTCAAGGGAATAAGTCTCACGTATCGGCAAGAAATGAGCGGACTTGGTTAATCTATCAACAATAACCCAAATCGCATCTATGCCTTGAGAAACCTTGGGAAGACCCGTAACAAAATCCATAGTAATGTGTTCCCACTTCCATTTCGGAATCTCAAGTGGTTGCAATGGACCCTTTGGTACTTGATGCTCCGCTTTTACACGTTGACAAGTTAAACATCTCGAGATAAACTCCGCGATCTCTCTTTTCATATTGCTCCACCAAAATGTATGTCGAAGATCGTGATACATTTTGGTACTCCCAGGATGGATTGCAAACGGTGTGTTGTGTGCCTCCATCATTATTCTATGCTTCAAGTCAAAATCGTTAGGAACACAAAGTCTGGAGTTGACTCGAAGTATTCCTTCTTCATCGATTCTTGCTTCTGGAATAGCACCTTCTTGCACTTTCTTCTTCATACGCATCAGCTCTATGTCCGTAGCTTGAGCAGCTTTAACTTTATCGATTAAAGTCGGTTCTACTCGTATATTTGATATCATCATGTGGGTACTTGGAGCCTTCATCTCTATCTCCATCCTTTGCAAGTCATACAAAATGGGCCTTTGTGTTAAAAACATTGCACTCGTACCCGCATATGATCTTCTACTCAATGCGTCAGCTACTACGTTTGCTTTTCCAGGATGGTATTGGATGGTATGATCGTAATCTTTCAACAGCTCAAGCCAACGTCGTTGCCGCATGTTGAGTTCCTTTTGGGTGAAGAAATATTTGAGGCTTTTATGATCTGTATAGATCTCCACTTTCTCCCCATACAGGTAGTGTCTCCAGATCTTCAACGCAAAAACGACTGCTGCCAACTCCAAATCATGAGTAGGATAATTCCTCTCATATTCTTTGAGTTGTCGTGAGGCATAGGCTATGACTTTCCCATGTTGCATGAGAACACATCCTAACCCTTTGCCTGAAGCATCGCTGTAGATAACAAATCCATCCGAACCAGATGGTATTGTCAAAACAGGTGCCGAAATGAGTCTCCTCTTGAGTTCTTGGAAACTCTTCTCGCATTCCTCACTCCATACGAATTTTGTATCTTTCCGAGTCAGCTGAGTTAACGGAGTAGCGATTCGAGAAAATCCTTCCACAAATCTCCGATAATAACCAGCTAAGCCCAGAAAGCTACGTACTTCGGTTACCGACTTCGGTTGCTCCCAACTTTGTATGGCTTCAATCTTCGCCGGGTCGACAGATACTCCATGTTTTGACACCACGTGCCCAAGGAATGCTACTTCCTCAAGCCAGAACTCGCATTTCTTCAGTTTGGCATATAGCTTGTTTTCACGAAGCCTTTGCAGTACCAGCTTCAAATGGCGCTCATGATCTTCACGGCTTTTGGAATAGATGAGGATGTCATCAATAAAGACAACAACGAACTGATCCAAATATTCTTTGAATACACGGTTCATCATATCCATGAAGGCAGCAGGAGCATTAGTCAATCCAAAAGACATTACTAAGAATTCATAATGCCCGTACCGAGTTCTGAAGGCAGTCTTTGGAATATCCTCAGTTTTAATCTTCAGCTGATGATATCCAGAACGAAGATCGATCTTTGAAAAGAATTGTGCTCCTTGCAACTGGTCAAACAGGTCATCAATGCGAGGTAGCGGATACCTATTCTTGATGGTGACATGGTTCAATTCTCGATAGTCAATACAAAGTCGCATACTCCCGTCTTTCTTCTTTACGAATAAAACAGGAGCACCCCAAGGAGACGTACTAGGACGAATAAAACCGATGTCCAACAACTCCTGTAGTTGGACTTTTAACTCCTGAAGTTCAATAGGAGCCATTCGATATGGGGTTTTAGAAATGGGCTTTGTACCGGGTTCAAGGTCAATAAAGAATTCAATTTCTCGTTCCGGGGGTAGACCGGGAAGTTCTTCAGGAAATACATCGGAAAATTCTCTAACAATAGAAATATTATTCAAATCTGACTTGTCTTTGTTCAAATCCATAACATGGGCTAAGAAAGCTTGACATCCGTTTTTCAATAAACGAATAGCTTTGTGGCTTGATATGACAGTGACTGATTTTAGTGGTTTAGTAGTTTGAATTCGTATGACAGGTTGGTTAGGAATATGAAAACTAACAACCTTACGAAAACAATCAATTTTAGCATGATGAGTGGTTAACCAATCAATTCCTAAAATCACATCAAAAGCAAGTATCTTTAAAGAGATAAGATCAACAGGTAATGTGATAGTGCCAACTTGGATCATGCAAGATTTATAAACTGTAGATGTAACGAAGGTTTCACCCAACGGAGTTTCAACAGATAAGTTAAAGTCCAATTTCTCCGGAGTCAAGTTTAAACGTTGAGCACAAGCAGGAGAGATAAAAGAATGGGTAGAACCGGTATCTAGTAAAGTATAAACTTCGCAAGAATTCAAGATTAGCTTACCCGTGATCACCTCGTTCGGGTTTCTCGCGTTTTGGCCAGTAACGACAAACGCTCTTCCAGGAACCGCTGATTTCGACTTATCCGGGATAACTTTTGGAGTCACCATCCCCGCTGAACTTGGTTTTGCTACAGAACACTCTCGAGCTATATGACCTTCCTTTCCACAGTTATAACATACCTTGGATTGTTGTGGGCAGTTTGGGCTGATATGTCCCTCTTTCCCACATTTGTAACATACGACCGGTGGTCGTTCTCCTCCCCTAGAAACAGTTGATGTTTGTGCTGACGTCTTCACGTTATCATTGTTGTACCTTCTCTTCTTGAAATCTCCTCCCGACTCGCTCCTTCTATTATCACGACCACGATTACCACCAGAGTGGTTACCGCTTTTGTCCGAATGTTTTCCTCCCTGCTGGTTTTCATTGCTTCGATGACTGCCGCCACCGGTATGACCCTGGTTGTGGTCCCTCGGTTGCACATACTCATTATCTCGCTCTAATAATTGAGCCCTGTTTACAACATCTGAATATAAAGAAAATTTATGAGAGATAAGATATTGCCGAATCTCGGGTTTTAGACCTCTCAGAAACATCCTTGTCATTCGTTCCTCATTTTCGACCAAATGAGGTGCAAACCTGGATAACTCTGCAAACTTCGCCTCGTACTGGGACACCGTCATGTTGTTTTGTTCCAGTCTAATAAACTCAACCTCCTTCATATGACGAATACTTTCAGGAAAGTACTTGTCATTGAACAGTTTTTGAAATGTTTCCCAGGACATGTTGAGTGCGTCAGGCTGGGTACGCTTCACAGACTCCCACCAGTAGTCTGCCTCACCGCGGAACATAAATGTGGCGAATGGAACCTTCTGTTCCTCCGTGCATCCCAAGACATCAAATATCTTGGTAATTTGCTTGACCCACGTTTCCGCCATGATCGGATCCGGCTTTCCCTTAAATTCTGGTGGTCCCAATTCTTTGAACTGCTTAGCTGTGACAAACCGCGCGTTGTTATCATTTCCACCCGTATTCTGCACACGAGTCTCCCTCGTCTGATTTTGCATGAACTGCAAAAAGCTCCTAAACATTCCATCATTCATCGTTTGCTCGGTAACGTTGTTTACAGGAGGAATATTGCCTTCCTGTTGCACGTTCCCCTGGGTAGTGATCAAAGGTGTCTCCACGGTCTGATTTACTCCATTATTAACGTTCTCAGCTGCCATTCTTAAATACTGCCATAAAACAAGGGTTAATAGTCATGTCATATATTATCCCTATACTCTGACCGACCAAATAAACACCAAATAAACTTAGTCAGGTCATACTAGCGAAGGAATTTCCCGTCTCTCCCCTCCTAGTTCTTGTCTCACATCTCAGCCAGGGATCATATCCCTAAGCTCTGATACCAACTGTGACGCCCCCAGAATAGGTATACAACACCCATTCTGAGTCGCCAAATACATGGTACAGAAAGCAAACTACAACTTCAATAATACAATTGTCGTGCAAAATACGACAACACATACTGTGAGTTTAAATACAAATATTGTCTTCTAGACAATATCCACACTCAAATAAATCCTCATTACAATTATTCAAACACTATTTTACAGAAATAGTGAGGACTGCTAATACATCTTTCTAGAACCATCACTCCATACCCCGACTAGATCCTGCTATGTTCTCACCTCCTGAGAAGAAAAATGGAACAAAAAGGAAAAGGGTGAGCTCAACTAGCCCAGTAAAGAATATTATGACTAAGATAATATACAACAAATTATCGTTAGTCTTCAACAGGGAAAAATCTGATAAAATATAATCGACAACAAGTTTTAGATCAACAACTGCAGCGGAAACAACAAACCATTAGAAGAGTCAAGTAGAGAAAGAATTCTACTATCTTCTAAGATTTAAAAGTCCATCATCAATATTTTATCCCTGTAACATCAATTAATAATCATCTTTAACCAAATATTCATCTTTGCACTACAGGCCAAAGATATTCATTTGTATCATCAGTCGGTCATGTTCATCTCAACACCTGTTCATCTTTGCACTACAGGCCAAAGATATTCATCAAGTAATTATACATCTTTGCACTACAGGCCAAAGATATTCAGTAATATCATCATTTAGGACTGAGGATGATGAAAAATATCTTAAAGAGAACGAATCCAATGAGACAGAAGGACAAATAGTAGGGATTCGTATAACAGTTTATCCAAGATCAATAATACTTCATAATAATCAATTGTGAAGCAGAATTCAAAAATAAAGATCAAAACATGGATACAATCAAAGATAGTAACCATAATAGACATCTTGGACAAAAAGGAAAAATTTTATTTTTCGGTGAATAGTGCCGTATTCGTGAATAGTACCGTATACGTGAATAGTAACCCCGACACAAAAAGTTCCAAATTTGATAAAAACTCATATCAATATTTCAGCATAATGATATTGAAGAAAATAATATCATTTAAGAAGAAAATAATATCCCTTACCTCAAAATATCAGTACTTCTGGTCGGAATACCGGTATAAGGCTGAAAGAAACTTGCTCTGATGAATAGAAACTCTCAAAGTATCTAAATACTCACAAAATACACTCAATAATCTAGAGAGAGAAAGAGAGAAAACTTGTTTCTGGTGTGATTTTCAATTCTAACTTAGCCCTCTATTTATAGGAAAATTTTAGTAGGTTTGACCTGCAACCTGATGGCTTTACCTGCTACTATTCCCACCCACCACATTTGAAATATAATTCAGCACATTTCTTCACCAACCACAAGTGGGGCCCACCAATTCTAGAATTTTCCATCAAAATGATAAACTCCGAAAATTCAACAATTTCTGAACCAGTCATCTTGTAAAATTCGTAATAAATCATACGTTCATTTTTAACGGTTCAAAATTTGTGGACATATACTCAACTTATATATGTATAACATATCCAAAAATTACCACGATCCAACGGTCGGATTAAAAATTATAACCCCGCAAAATATCTCAAAAACCCTGATTTTTAATACCTCCATTCCGACAAAAATATGATAAAAACCTCAACATTAACTCCTTCATTTTTAACCACAAAAATATATCCCTCATTTATATCCACATAAAATAAATATTTCCTTATCATATGAATCAATAATTAATTATTCACAAATAATATTACAGAATCACATTTATGACAACCAGGCCGTTCCCAGGAAAGAGGGGGCTTTCCAATAAGGATTTCTCCTTACTGGCGCGCAATTAGATGACCAAACCTCTCCTTAGACAGAACTTTCTAGACATTGCCAATAATGTTATCTAATAATATTATTCAAATAATATGAATTATTGATCTGATAAATGAAAATACTGTGCAGCAACAATTATTGAAACAACAATAATATAAAATATCAACGCAGCAATTATTGAATCAATAAAATAAAATATTGAATAATAACTACTGTAACAATTATTGAGTAGTGCCTTCTTACGTAAGAATCAATAATTGGTGCAATACCGTGTGCTACTGTATTTTAACCACCGGGTATTCCAACAGTATTAACGGTAACAACTACGCCGTTATTTATAAACAACTTATACTTGTCGTTTTCTTCATCCAATCGCTTTCCGTTATGGGGCCCACACAAGGCTGCGTCGTCGTACGAATATTCCCCGACAGCAAGAATATTCCACGACCAACCGAATATTCACCGACCAAAAATAAATATTTTATAACCACTTGCTTATTTTGCAAAATTTGCACATTTCACCCATAACCAAAGTATTATATCAAATTAACCCCTTATTATCCACAATAATATTTAGAGAAAATTTGATTTTATTCATTAATAAGTTGGGGTCTTACAACCATCATAACCCAATTTTCAACCTCATTTTCTTTTAAAATCATCCATGCTTTTCTATAGCTTGGTTTCTCACAAAATATTCCAAGAGCCATCTTGTGTAGTGGATTTTCTGCTCCCCAGCCAAGTTCTTCCAACTTATCTTTGCATTCTTTCACGGAAGGTTCACTATTCTTTTCAACAATGAGTTTTAAGGCCTTGAACATCTCTTCATCTAGGTTAGTGTTGTAGGTTTGTTTATATGAACGCTTAGCTTTTTTCTTTGGTCTTTCTCCCTCAAAGCTAGGAGCGGAAGCATGAGATTGCATACCAGGAGTTGATGCATTGGGAGAAAGAGTAGAAGTCCCTTGACCTTGGGTGCTAAAAGGAATGTCCTCAAGACTAAAAACCTCTAAGTCCAAAGGTGTTTCTTTAGTCCTACCTCTTCCACAACTAGGACCCCAACTATCAAGTCCTGTTGCCGCAGTTCCATCAAATAATGCAATACAAAGATCGGGGAAGATTAGAGGTGAGGTCTTCAACGTTTCTACCATTTTATTTGCCTGTATTCAAACAGTAAGTTCAACATGTTATAATATATTTTTAAGGACTATTACTAATTAACTTAAAATGAAAAAATATTAAAAATATACCTGTAAGACCCCAACTTTTATAAATAAAGATGAATTTTCTATAAATATCATTTTTGAAAATTATGGAGTTAATTTGATATAATGTTATAGTTGTGGGTAATATTTATAAATTTTACAAAGTACGCAAGTTGTTATATAATATTCGATTGGTTGGGAAATATTTGTTTTAACAGGGAATATTCGTACAACGACACAATCATTGGTGGACCCCACAACGAAATTATTATCGGATTGAGAAAACGACAAAAATATTTTATTAAAAATAACGGCGAAAGTTTTACCATTGATACTGTTGAACTACTCGGTAGTAAAAGTACAGTAATACGTGTGGTTGCATAGCAACACACGTTATTGATTATTAATGCTTATGTAAGAAGTCACTCAGTTTGATTCAATTATTGTCAGTTAATAATATGAATTATTTAGCGGTAATGAAGTTTTGTTTTATTCGTATTATTAACGTAATAAAACAGAAACATCTTTTTATATAAAACAGAATACTTTATTAAAGTTATTCTATAAATAGAATATATTATATTTTATTTAAAAGATTTTTCTTTAAATATGGACCGTCAGATTAAAGTAATCAATCTGGACCGTTCATGAATTAGTTACTATACATTCCATTTTTCTATAAATAACAGCTCATTCCTTCATTATTTCTTACGAATTCACTGAACTCTAGAGAGAGAAACTATAGAGAGAGAAAAGAAAAGTATTCTGCTACTTAACTACTTCCTTATTTCAGTTATTCTTTAAAACGGTAAGGGGTGTTATTCTTTCTTATTCATGAAGAGAACTGTTGTTATTCCATTTCTTATTATTCTGTTGGAATAACCTGTATACGCGGTCTACCCTATACTTGGTGACATTCTTCTATTATTCTGTTGGAACATCCTATCTGTGTTTTATACCGGACCTGGTTCCGTCTTTATTATTATTCTGTTGGAACATCCTGTGTGTGTGTTTTACACCGGACCTGGTTCCGTCTTTATTATTATTCTGTTGGAACATCCTGTCTGTGTGTTTTACACCAGACCTGGTTCCGTCTTTATTATTATTCTGTTGGAACATCCTGTCTGTGTGTTTTACACCGGACCTGGTTCCGTCTTTATTATTATTCCATTGGAACATCCTGTCTGTGTGTTTTACACCGGACCTGGTTCCGTCTTTATTATTATTCTGCTGGAATATCCTGTCTGTGCGTTTTACGCCGGACCTGGTTCCATTATTTATTATGCTGTTGGAATAACCTGTCTGTGCGGTCTATCGCATGCATGGTGATTTTTTTTGTTATTCCATTCTTTATTATACTCAGTTGGTTAAGTTTTGACTTCTATTCTCCATGAAATTTGTGGAATAACCTTGATAATTGCGTTTCATCCAATATATTTTCATGAAAATATTCTTCTAAGCATTCTTGAATTTTACTCCACAAAACAGTATCATGTTGACAATTTGGACGTTGTTAATTCTTGGATAAATTAATTCTTGAACTTGTTTTATTGAATTCTTATATCATTGTCATCATCCTCATGTTTGTAAAATGTTGAAAGTCATCTGTGGCCTGTAGTGCATAGATGGACTTAGTATGATTATGACCAGGGATTATTCGGTATAATCATGACCGTAATGTTACAAATAATGTGGTAAAAGTCCTCATTGGCCTGTAGTGCATTGATGGACAGTTGTTGGCATGATCATGACCATTAATGAATACACGAATATCCTTGGCCGTAGTGCATGAGTGATTCGATGATGTTGATTATTTTATTAAGCTGGGTCCCAGCGATAACAGTGTTGAAAAACCTTTTAAATCATAGAAGATAGTAGATTTTATTTTCTACTTGACTCTTTTAATGGATTACTTGTTCCGCTGCAGTTAAATTTGATGTTCGTTATATTTTATCAGTTTAACACTGTTGAAGGCTAATGATAATTTATTCTGTATTATCTTAGTCATAATATTTCTTACTGGGCTAGTTGAGCTCACCCTTTCTTTCACTGTTCTCTTCAGGAAATGAGAATATAGCTGGGACGAGTCGGGGAACGGAGTGATGGACCAGATGATAGTATTAGTAGTCCTCATTATTCTGTTAAATAGTGTGACAATAATTGTAATGAGGACTCCTTTTGAGTTTCTAGTAGACAATAATTGTATTCAAACTCACAGTTGTGTTTTGTCGTATTGTACACGACAGTTGTATTAGTAAGTTGTTTTTGTATTCTGTACCATGTATCTGACGACCCAAGATGGGTGATGTATACCTAATTTTGGGGGCGTCACAATACCTTTATCTCTTGTGTCCATTCCTCATCAGAAATGTTGAACCTATTCGTTGACGGGTCATATACATTTCATGTCTTACTTTTGAGTTTGCACCATGCACCATATTTTCCTCGCAAGTAGTCAAAATGATTCTTCATTTGTTTTTGATCCACAATCATGTTGTAGGTATCTTTTAGTATTTCTCCTACCTTTTTCCATGATTGTTGCTTGAGGCTTGCACCTTCCCTACCATTTTCCACAACCTCACGAATACATGCTTCTAAAAAAGTTTTCACTAGTGATTCATTTCTCCAACTCACTCTAGTCCTTTTTGGTTTTTGAGTTTCACTTGTTTGTTCCATACCTAAAGTACATAGATTATAACAATAAGTATTTGACTGGACATACTTTATAAACCAGTAGTATAATTTAATGTTTGTACAAGGGAAATCATTCTTGTAGATCAAATTTTAAAAACTGTGCATATGCAAGCATAATCATATACTTCATTATGATTCCCCAAATGTGCAGTGCAGTATGATGTATGTTGTATTATAATCTAATAATCATTATAATCTCATTACCAACTTGCCATCCCAAATAATCATTATAATCTCATTACTAACTTGCTATCTCATTACCAATATTATGGTGTATGCTGCATAATCTAATAGTGCATTATGTTGTATGCAGTGCACACATTTGATTTAAGATTTCTAAATATTCACATAAAAGGTCACAGGTCTTGTTGGAGTTGGCTAGGAAGAGGAACAAAATCTCATTACCAACTTGCCATCCCAAAAAAGCGAACTAGCCTAGCAGTTGAAGAGACAGAGGAGGATGAAGAGAGTGCTGACCAAATAGGCACCAAATAGGCGGCAGTAAGCAAGCACTTCCCCAAATATAATGGGAAGATTTGCTTGAAATCTCAATGTCTAGCTCTTTCAAGTAATTGTTAGTGTTTTCTTTCAAAAAATATAGTAAATTGTATGCAAATTGATTGAGCACCAACTTTAGCACGTCATAATTTATAGTTTAAAGTTTTCAACATGGGATAACCTGAGAGAAAATAAATTTGAAAGAGTTAATTGCTTATCAATGTGTTTGATACTCAATAGCCTTCCAAATACGGCTGGGCTACAGAATGAAATCTTAAATTCCACAAAAATATTTATGGTGTGAGTAAGAATTTTACTCCAAGACTAAAATATGAAATAAATTGACCAAGGTTATAACACTCTAAAATATAAAGAAACCAAAACATGTGCAGTAAATACACAAAACACACAAATATCGTGCAATGTATTCAAAACCTAGCCAATAGAAACAGCTGAGTAATTTTGATAAAACGTTGATGGATTCTCTAAGCTTTTCAACCCAAAAACAAACGACAACCTTGTTAACAAACATATAAATACTTGGTAAATAACATGTATATTAAATTTTATAGATTACCTCTTAGATAGAACACTGGTAGCTTTTGAAATATATATAAGCTTTGAGAACACCTCGAAATTGTAATAGTCTTAATTGAACTCCATAACAAAACCCCAAACAAAAGCTTGAAGAGAGATAATTGAGTACTGAACAAAGATAAAAAGATATCGCACCTGTAGCTTCAACAAACGTGGGATTTCGTAATATAGCTGATAATGAGGTGAAGGAAGAGCGGCGGATCAAAGTGAAAATGGGAGAGATAATAGGATTCAGTGGACAGAAGTGGGATTTTGTAATATAGCTGAGGTTATTTTTGTCCCAAAAAAATGAAAACTCGGTAAGAGGTAGCTCTTAATGGTTTAGAATTGTTTTTGAATCTTAAAGATTAAGAGGCATTAAGAGGCAATAATTTTTTTACCAAACAAGTTTTGGCTCTTACCGATTAAGAGACAAACCTATTAAAAGGTACTAAGACCTTATCAAACACTACCTAAATACCATGAATGATGAAATTAGGGATCAGGGCTCTGGCCTCTAAATCTTTCATTCAACTTGAGTTTAACAAATACTCCAATTACTGACCCACAAAGAAAAATAAAACTAACACTACAAATCTAAATATAGACTATCTAGCTATTTTTATTTTTCCAGTTCCTGATACTAAATATCACGAATGACATTTCAATCTCGATCATTATTCATAATTATATATTACACAATGTACAATCAATGGCCACAAAAATGATAAGAATATAATTGTCTTAGGTTGAAAATAACGATGTTCTCGATGATATTGAGGACGTAGGAGTCGGGGTCGAGGACGATCCCTCCGGTGAGTTCCGGCACACCGGACACGTGGCATTCAGCACGAGCCACTCATCTATGCAATTAGCATGGAAATAGTGATTGCATTCTGGTACAGTCCTTAGAGTGTCTTTGGGCTGATATTCGGACAAGCATATCGCGCAAGTTGAATCATTGGGCTTGGGCAGTCGCTTACTCTCACCCAGCACGGTCATTGGGAAAGATTGTATGGTGGGCTTGTCAAGGCCCATAATGAAGAGAACAGGCTGAGGCCGTCCTGTGGTTGTTGGGAGATCGATACTGTGCTGTTGGCGTAGGCTAGCATAGGCCTTGATCCGATTGCCGGTATAACTTAAAAGGCAAATGAGACATAAAAGCCCAGGTATTCCGGCACCAACTACTATCCCATACTTGGCAGCGGTGGGAAGACCTATGGATGCCAAACCAAATAATTTAGTCAGCAAAACTCCAAAGTGAAAAGTAATTAGACTTGCATAATACTATATTGATTTTCTTTAATGTGTAGGACATGTTTAAAAATATATTTAAGAGTAAATATATAGCAAAAATATACCCTTAAATTTTGTAATTTTTTTAGACGAGATTCTTTTAGTAAAATAGAGAAAAATATGGGCAATAAAAATTAAGATATCAAATAAGATGAAGGGAGTAATACAGAATAAAAATTGCGGGATACTTGGATGTGTAGATAAAAGATTCAAGCGGTTAATATATTTATCTGCATTCTTTTGAGAGAATTTATGATAGGTCAAGATGAGCTATGAATATATTATTGAAATATCGTATTAACTACCCACTAAATTTATGCAGCTTCTAGCAATCAAAGAATGTGATTAGCTAGTCAAGTAAACTCCCAAATATTGTATTAAAATAAAAACAAATGACTTCAAGAAAAAGACATTTTGATAGTTTATTGCAAGGTCGGTCGTGAATGTCTTGAAGTATATAATACGGAGTAATCCAATTAATAAAATATTACTGAATACGTACTTTTCCCTAATGAACACGCGTCTACTCCAAAAAATTAATTGTAATATATACTGTAAAATAATGTTTCAATATACAGTATTTTTTAGGAACCTTCTAATTGTGAGGACGTATGATAACTTTTCTAATTGTAAAATTACAATATATATATATATATATATATATATATATATATATATATATATAAAAGGTTATATGTATACATAGGGGTGATAACCGAGCCAAGTAGTTCGGTACTCGACTCAAAATCGGCTCGAAAATATGATCCAAAACTCGAATTCGAAGTTGATCCGAGTCGAATCTGATCCATACTCGTTTTCTGTTTAATGATACACGAGTCGAACTCGAGCAGACCAGTGTTCGCTCATATTAAGGTTCGAGTATTTCATTTTTTCTCAAACCATACTCGATACCTGTTCGATGGATCATATTCGAATATTGGTCTGATCTATGCTAGTAAGCTAAATATGTGATATTTGTATTAATCTTTATAATTTATAAAGTGTAGTATGAAATTGTGTAAACTTGTACTTGAATAAATCAATAAATTAAATGTCAATTTATATTACATTCTTTATAATTTCAATACATAAATAAAAGTGAAAAAGTTTTATATATAAATATTAGTTAAGTAACCAATTTAGTATATAGTGGTTCAATTTTAAGTGAAATGGTTTATATTCGAAACTCGATTTGAAGGCTCATGAGTAACTCGTTTTGTAAACGAGTCGAGTACTTACGAACCGAGTAGGTTCGAGTAATGATCCGAGTCGAATCTGGCGCAAAAATATAAATCCTTTATCGAATCCGAGTCGAATTCGAGCTCAATTTTTTCGAGTCGAACCGAATCTGAGCATGAAGGTGTTCGCTGAGATTCGACTCGTTTGCACCCCTATGTATACAGTCCGCTATTCATGCGAAATAGAAGGAGTGAACTAAGAACGAACTGACTTTAGCGATAATTTTTTCTGTCGCTATAGCATAGAAAGCCGATTTTTTATGTTATGACGACGGAAAAAACTGTCGCTATAGTCGGTTCGCTCTTAGTTCGCTTCCTCCAGTTCGTTGGAGAGAGCCAGACTACACAGTTGTCATTCTCAAAATGCATGTCATATTTTTTTAAATGATATTGAGATTAATTAATTATGGCATCATTATTGACTAGGTCATGCATATTATAGTCTACTTAGGTTGCGTTTGATAAATTTGGGAATTAAGATCTGAATGATTATAATGTCTTAATAAATTGGATCATCTAAATGGTTATGAGGTCTGAATCTAAAAAATTGTTTGATAACAAAAAAATAAGTTGTCTCTTAATGACACTATTTTACCATTTTAAAGGGTAAAATTTTATTTAATAATTTTAAATATTCAATTTAATAAAAATGAGTGCATAATATTGTTGAATATATTTATATAAAAAAAATTATCAAAAATTTTTTATTAAGAGGTACCTCTTAATTATTAAGATTTCATTTTCTGTCTTACCGATTAAGAGGCATTCAGAGGTAACAAAAAACAAAACAAACAACATCATGCCTCTTAGCGAATAAGAGACAATTTATTAAGAGGCAATAAGATGTAAACAAACAGCACCTTACTAACTAAAGAATTTTTTTTAAAATGCCAATTTCGTTTTAATCTTTTATATTTCTCCAAGTTTTCTAGATCTAATAAATACCCCTTAGTAAATAATATTGCACACGCTCTAAAAATAAATATATAATTTGTAAAATGATGATTTTTTTAAAAAAAAAAAAAAATTATATCTACACTAGAAATGTAATAGCGGTACATGCATGATGGTACTCATCAATCTAATTCTAATAAAAATAGTAGCATACTAGAATATCATGTCATTTCATAATAATATTTGAAAAAAAGTCGTATATATATATATATATATATATAATTTTAGCGCCAAAAAAGAAAATGATTTTTTTTACCATGACTGGGAGGCTCGGAGCAATCAATTCCCATAATGGCACCATTCTTTAACCCACAAGTTCCACCTTGGAGCTCACATATTCCACAAAAGGGTGGGCCCCACGTCAACTGAAAATCCTGTTGAAGAATCAAGGCACCCCTCTGCGCCGGAAATTCAAGAGTAGATATATTCTGGCATGTGAATGGCGTATCCCGAACATAGAAATCATAGAAATTAGTAGGAACTGCAATAACCGTGTTGTTATCCCTGCTAAGACATTGTATTGGTTCGTAAAATAAATCGGAACCCCTTGATGAACAATTGAAAAAAGTGTAACTCCTCCGATACTGAGCACGAAATGGAGATGTTGAAAAATTTATTGGGATTAGGATGCTATCCCGATTACAAAAATCCGGAACAATATAGATCGATTGAAATGAATAATTGATTTGCGATACGACGAATTCACCGGTGCTGAAGGGTAGGTTTAGGACTAATTGGGTCTTGTTGTTACAAGAAAGATCGAACCCCGGATAACCACAACTTTGGGGCTGATGGCCCCTTAGCCGGAAAGGGAATCGGACTTGTGGACCAGTGTTACTACATGAGGCCGGCTTGCAATTTTCGGCACCCGAAACTGTGTATGTGAAGAAGGAGAGGTACAAAAACAGGCTGAGTAAGGTTTCCATCTCCGGTCAGCTGGTTGTTAAAATTTTAAAGCAACCTTTGGTTACTTGTTGATTGTACTTACTTTGTAGTAGTAGGTATTTATTAATTTAGACATACATCCCTTGAATAATTTACACTTGGCTCGGTCTAATGACCAATCTAATGGTCCATACATATGCTTGGACTTTTGAAATTCATATAATCCCTACCTCACTTCCATATTACTCAATTCCATCTGTCCCGTAATATACAACTTTTTATTTTAAAAAAAAATAATTATAATTTTTTTAAAATTATTTCTCATCAGAAAATATTACAGAGAGAGAGAGTATGAGATAAATATATGGTAAAATGTATTATAGACAATTAATATATTTAATTTTAATCAATACAATAATAAATATTATAAACTATCTAACAAATATTATTCATTGTAAGTTTTATTGTTTCATAATTTTTAACGAAACATCTCAATTTTAAATTTAAAAATGTCTCAAATTTATTTTTAAAAGTCAATAATAATTATATAGTTTGGAACATATAGTGTATAACAATACAGTCGGATTAATTTTATTTTTTTACAATCTTGTATTTCATTTATACATAAATAATCATATTTTGGTTGAGTTGGCAAAAACCTTTATAAAATTAAATTGTAAATTAATTGGTATTTTCGTTTTTGTTGGTCAAAAGTCTACGGTCATCGTAAACACATAGAAAGCATGTTATTTATATTTTGTTGGGAGTAGATTCATATGAAAATCTTATTTTTATACATTATTATGCGCGTCATTATGTGAGAGAGAGACGGTGGCAGAAAATTGAGGCATGGTTCGTGTCGATTGTAATAGCTGAACATAAAAATTAGATATAAGTATATTTGAATTTTATTTATTTATATTTATTGTTGGGAGTTAAAATACAATTAAGTAAAATTCAATTATACTCGTGTCCAATTTTTATGTCCACGTAGAATTTTTGTAAATAAATTGTTTAATATTGAGTTTTTTTTATGAAAACTGATATTTTCACAATATAAAATAATATTTGCACAATAAAATTATCGCTATATATCCTTTAACGACTATTTTCACTGTCATTATATATTTATAAAAATATTTTTGTTTTTAAAATATTAAAAAAAATTGTGAAAATATTAATTTCCTTTTTTTATATATAAAGATTGTAGACTAATCAAAGTTTCACAATTTGTTTAGTCCATTATTTTAGTTTGAATATATATATGATGATATCAAATTTTCGGTTGAGTGGTCTAATATTTAAGTCAATACCGCATAAAAAAACATGAATTATGTTGAATATAAAAGCGAGCAGCCAAACTTTTATTCCCGTCAGTCAAGTTATGAAATTCTAAAATTCAATATCCATCCAAAATTTACATTACTATATTACTTTCAAATTAAATTTTTAATTTAAAAATATATTAAGTTAATTTTAAAACTAAAAATGATTTGAAGGTAAAACTAATATGCAACGTATAAGACATACCAGAGTACTAGAAAACTTAGAATACGCAATCTTTAATCGTAGAAGTGATATTTTAATTTTTTTTCATTAGAATTCAAAAAACACAAGATTTTTTTTTAAAGATTTATGTTATTTCTTTTAAAAACTCAAAAACAACACAAAAGAAAACTTTTCAAGTTTTTCATTCTTTTTCTTTTTATTCTAATTAAGTTTTTTTATTCTTTTTTTTGCCATCCAAAACTAAGAAAAGTGAATGTTATTTATGGAGACGAGGATGCTATTTATTTTCCCTGTCCCAATTCCCATCTTGTACGTGGTTATATATTAATTAAATTAAAATTGATATTATTATACTTTGCATATTACGTTGTGTATATATATATTATCACTTTATTTTTTTTAATTTAATCATATATGCGTTAAAATACGATTAATTTTCATACGTGGGTTTTGAATGGTACTTGGGTTGTTATGACTCTTAAATAATTGAACGGGTTTTATTTATATTTATATTGTTGAATCTAAAGTGGGCTTGGGCTGTTTTTATTCTAGTTTTGCAGTGCAAACTCGGTTGTCTCAGCCCAGTAGAGTCAGTCTTACAAAATAGAGGAACCCTGTCATTTTGAAAAATATCAGCCCATATCTCTATTATCAGCCCACTTATGCCCCTCATCCCATCCCATTACGGGAACAACTCCAATGTTTATTTGTTTATTTTTTCATAGTTTTACAACAATAATACTTACTCATATTAATATAAATAACTACAAAAAATTCTTAAAATTAATCACATAAACACATTAAATTAATCACATACACACATTACTAGTTGTACATATTAAAATACTCTTTTGTATAAAAGATACTAAAATAAATTAATAATGTTCTTTAATTACATACTCTCATTTTATAAATTTATTTATCATGGTTGCCCCAAAAGCAGAAATTATAAAATTAAATTGGTTGCGGAAAAATAAAAATTAATTGTGTTAGTATTATTATTGGCGGGAAAATGTCCGTCCAGTCCTTAAACGATAAGCTCGTATATAAAACCCTAGCTTATCTCAACTCCAAATCGCACATCTCGTCGTTCCGTTTTTCCCCTTCAAGATAATGATTTATCACCAAATCCATGATCATTTTCTGCCCTAATGTGTTCGAAAACACAACGCTAGATTCCTTTGTTCCGACTCGATTTTTTTGTTCTAGCGAATTTAGGGCTTCTTTTTCTCTAGGTCTTTCTTCCATAAAAATCATCGTTTTTGAAATTGATGGTTTTGTATCACAAGCGCTTGCCCTTTTTTTGTTACTGAAAATGGCCGACTCATTTGAAGAGGAACCTGAGCCGGCTTATACAATGGACCAGTACCTTGAGGGCATTGAAGAGCAGGAGCTGGTAAGAGTTTGGCATATATAGAATTGTTCTGAGTTTTTTTGTTTACTATTTGTTTGGTTGTTTTGAATATGTTCAACTTATTTTTGTAGTCTGAAGAAACATTATGTCATATCTTTTGGAACGCAGCGCAGCATAAATAAGTGTAGCAACTACTCAGAATATTATCTTTTCTCCTTGTGCTATTTCCTGACTTTTAGCTCCTGCACTAGCTTCAAATTTTCCCCTTAAAAACTTGAACTATGATTTGGAATTTCCAGTGCACGACCCAAATTTACATAATTCATTGGTTACAAGGATTGCATTGACCGTTGTGTTCATTTTGGTATCTGTACATTTATTTTTTATTGATGCTTGTTGATGCTAGTAACCCCTCGAAATTTCAAGTTTGATTTATCATTTGAGTGTGTGTAAGACTGTAAGTATGTGCTTACAGTGTATGTATACTAGTTGTTGTCTTCATCTTTCAATAATTTGACTGAGGATGCAGCCTTGGTGAATTGTAAAAGAAAGATAATCCACTAATATGATTTTTTAAGTCTGGAAAAGATTTAAGAATCTATATCTGGTAATGTTTCTTAACATGTTGTTTTCTTGTTTTTGACATTAGCAAACTGAAAACCAAAATTGCCTTAGATTCTCCAGTATGTGGTGTTGAATTCCATAGATGAATGGTCTAGTTTTCCACTAAAATGTAAGAATCAGAATCGAATAGGGTATTCGTTTTTCACGTTTCCTTGAACTATGCCACTAAAGTTATATTGGTGGGATGTCTGTCTCTTACAAAACAACTGAACTTTTCTTAATGTAGGTCTAAGAATACATATTTATAGGCCATAGTCAAGCACATTATATTGAGTATGAGATCATTGAAGAAGAATTATATCCTCTCAACTTCCATTTCTCCGTCATTTTAGCAAACATACATGTCATGTTTGTTATAATTTGTTCTTATGATCTCTATAGGCGAATTGATTGAAATTAATAACTAAATGCTTCAGTTTAAAAATTTATTTTGGTGCACAAATAAAAAGTGATGGATGTCTGTCTCTTACAAAACAACTGAACTTTTCTTAATGTAGGTCGAAGAATACATACTTATAGGCCATAGTCAAGCACATTATATTGAGTATGAGATCATTGAAGAAGAATTATATCCCCCCAGCTTCCATTTCTCCGTCATTTTAGCAAACATACATGTCATGTTTGTTATAATTTGTTCTTATGATCTATAGGCGAATTGATTGAAATTAATAACTAAATGCTTCAGTTTAAAAATTTATTTGGTGCACAAATAAAAAGTGATGGATAAAAGAAGGGGGGAGGTTTCTTTTTCCAGCTCAGCTTTATGTGTATCTTTATTTTCCTCATACAGGAATATATCAGAAGTTGTATGTCTAGGTTCCGAACTTCAGAAGCACTTCTAAGTTACTTATTCAGAGAGCTCATAAAAAATTTAAAAATAAAATTGAAAAAACCTTGGAAAATTAGTTTTATACTACTTTGGCAATGATCACCAGATTATGTATGACAAAAAATGTTGACTATATATAATATGATAATTGACTTTGTAGTTTAGTTATCTTTTTCATGGATACTGTATATTTGACTCATTAATTTTTGAAGGAAGCGGATATGGTTTTGGGAGGTGATGAGGGCAAGGAGTGCACTTATATGAACGGATATATGAAGAGGCAGGCAATCTTCTCATGCTTGACCTGCATACCAGATGGGAATGCTGGGGTTTGCACGGCCTGTTGCTTCTCTTGTCATGATGGCCATGAGGTATTATTTTGAATTTTTGATTATTAACTCTTATTCTTTTTTAATTGATTACTTTTTGCACCGATATTGTCTCAACATATTTAATCATTAGTGGGCTATAATTGCTAAAATGCTGATACTTTATTGTTAGTGAGCTATCATTGTCATATCTTTACATTAGCAACTATCAGATTTTTACCACAGATACAATGACAAACATATGAATTATGTCCCTGCATCGGAGGCAGGGCGGATCCGGCCTGATAGTTCAGTGTGGTCAAATTCGGAGAAAAAAATCTCTTATGAATAAAAATTTAATAAAATGAATCACAAAACTAAACAATCCTCAAATATTATTTCGTATGTCCATGCCTGACAATTAATAAATATTTAAAAACTAATTCAACATCAAAACAAGATCAATATACAATATAAATAGTCAAGTGTAATTAGCATTAACAATAAACGATCTGAATTAAACTACTAACAAGTAACATTATAAAATAAATTACAAAATTTAAATAAAGTAAAAATATATTAGAACACATACTTGAAGAACTTTTATTTGATGAAGTTTTCTTCATTGTTGTAGTGTTGCTTTAAGAAGTAAAAAAATCCTAATTTTATAAAAGTACAAACAAGAAGAATCCATAAACAATTACAAAAATTTCTAAAGCAATTGTTAAATTTGTGAAATTAAAAAAGTAAAATTAAAATATACTTTGGAATTTGGAGACTTGGTCCACTGGACCACTTGGAATTTGTAGATCCGGGTCGTGAGTGATCGTCTAGTGCCCTAGTTGCTCTGTTGAGATTTGCAATTTTGGAGATTTGAAGAGTTGCCGAGTTGGAGTTGTGCTGACGTTGTTGGCTTTTGCTTTGTTACTTTCTGTTGCTGAATAAATGAAAAGTTGGACAACTAGTGGGGATTGGTCCTTTAGTTTTTTAAGTCTAAACATGAAATTTCACTTAAAACCCTCCTAATTTTTTTAATATGCCCCCTAACCCTAGTGGGGTCAGGTGCCCCCCTTTCCCAGCGGTAGGTCCGCCCTTGATCGGAGGGGTGGGGGGTGTATGAGGTTAGGACTGAATACCCTTGTTGTCTTTGTCATGACCATATTGGTGATCATGAACTTATACTGTTATATATCCTGGGGTGGGTGGCTTTGCTCATTATCCATCAGTCAATGCAGATATGTCTATCTCGATGAACCTTCTATAAGAGTAAATTGTGATCTATTATGATGCCGTAGTCGGTTTTCTCTTAGTTTTTTTAGAAGTATTATATGTCAGGATAATTCCATTTACTTTTCCCATTTGATTGTGTGGGTGGGGCTACTCAAAACTTCTAAAGAAAATGAATTGTCAATGTAATGTAATGGTTGTAAAATTAGAATTCTGCTGTCAATATCATGAGGCCAGTTTGCGAAAACCCAGAATAAGAATATTACGTCATCATGTTCAAAACACCATTTTCTTTTGATAGTAATAACTAATTTGCACATGTGGAGTATACAAAAAGGCTGGATCCAACGATTCCTGCATCAATACTAATCAACCTGACAAAGAAGTTTGACAACTCCATGAATATCCATCTCTCAAGTGTTCTAAAAATTCCCGTTTAGGTGTTAGGAAGTCCTCTACCATCTTGATTTGGCTTCATGCATAGGCTGAACCAAACCTCTACTTTGAAGCTCTACAATACTTGAAATAATTTTTTTTAAGTCTTAAAAGATTGATTTTTGGGTAATTTTCATCTAAAATTAAAAAAATTTACATCTACTATATGTTTTGTATAGTATAATAAGTATGTATAATAGAAAATTGAATACATGACACCACCTAAGAAAGTGTTTAATCCGCCTAGAAAATGCCTAGGCACTAGGCGCCCCCTCCGCCTCCTAGGTCCGCCTAGCGACTTTTAAAACACTATTCTTTTGGCCCGCTGCTGTAGAATTTATCCCTCATGACGATGGAACACTATGTAACTTGCTCAAGTAATAAAAATATTTTGATGATTCAATAGTATCTTAACTCTAATTTTGCCTCTTAATTTCATCTTCTTCTCTCTGAAATTCTGTATGTATGACTTTGATTAGCAGATTATAAAACAGATTGTCGTTAAAGTATGGTACTGTCTCCTTCACCCACGATATAAATGATCAGTCTTTTTTTATTAATATTTTCATGTGTCTGAAGTCTTTGACCTCTTACATTATAACTTCTGTGCAACCCCAGCTTGCATGCATGAGGTGAGTATCCACGCATAACAACAGTTATAATGATTTCACGGTCATTTTGTAGCTCTTTCATATTTCAATTCTCTAGAAGTATTGCTGATCAAATGACATAGAAGAGTCATGCCCAATAAACTCTTATAAACTGCCTGGACTTCTCAACTTCCCGTATGTTGCAAATAATTTTATTTATTTCGTTTGAGTGCTATATAGCAAAAATTGTTGATATAAAGCAACTGAGTGCATGATCAAAAAAGTAAATAAATAAAGCAAATGTCTATAAATTCATTTTTAAACCAACTTTATAACAGTTTCTATTTTAGAACTTCAAATTTGTCTGTACATAAATTGGAATTAGACTAACCCATAATTTTTTAGTTCGTGCTTGCTTAATTATCTGACTATTATTATTCTATTTCTTGTTTATTGAATAAGAAACAATTAGATCCATTATTGTTATGCCAGTGATGCCGTTTAGTATGTCTTTGAGAATTTGAGTATAATCTAGTTCTTGAAGCCTTTTTTTTATAAAAAAATTGATCCGATATCCTATTCTGTCTACTTCTGTTTATATCTGATGGTGGCTATCTTTTACTCCCTTGCAAGATTGTCGAATTATGGACCAAGAGAAACTTTAGGTGTGATTGTGGAAATTCAAAATTTGGTGTTGTCTTCTGCAAGCTTTTCCCGAACAAAGATGTTGAAAATGCTGAGAATTTATACAACCATAACTTCAAAGGTAAATATTGCATATGCGGGGGCCTTTATCCTGATCCAGATCTTGAGGAGCAAGTAGAGATGATCCAATGCTGCATCTGCGAGGATTGGTTCCATGAGGAGCATCTTGGTCTTGAGTCTTCTGATGAGGTTGGTAGCTATAATTCTTTTCCTTGGGCCTTCATGCAGCATGTCAATATTTCCGTGTCACGTTTTTTAGTAGATTTTTTTTTATCATTTCATCACAAGTCATTCAAAGGGACAAGATACCAGGTGCTAATATATTTAAAAGAAACGAGGGATGCCAACGCATGCTGGCAGTGGCAGCTCAAATCATCGCCATATGTAGAAATGTTACCTAATTGATAATACACCATATTTGCAATTACTATGCACCTGTTTGAAGGTTTGCGTAGATGGAGTGAATTGTTATGCATGTGCAGACTGCAGCCTCTGTGTCAAAGTGAAACACTGGGAACTCTAATTTCCCTTTGTATCCAAGCTAAAATGGTTTTATCAAAAATTAATATTATTAAACACATTAACTTGAAAACAGGTTTTTCATTTGTTATTTAAAATTTTGAGGTCATACACAGATATACACATGCATTCGTGTGCATGACTCATGTATCACACTTTACCCGCTCCATGTATCTTGCTAATAATTATTACTTCTCAGAACAAAAGTTATTGTATTAATATTAGAAAATTTTATTTAGGTGGTTCTTTATTTCATGTGGGTTATAGTTTAATCTCTGATTATGATTGTGAACTGCTTGCTATTTATCCCTTTTCGTCTACTACAGGTTCCAAGAGATGAGGAAGGGGAACCTCTATATGAGGATTTTATTTGCCAGGTATGCTCAGGAGTTTGTTCTTTCTTGTCTCTTTATCCTCAAACCATTTGGGCAGCAACTAAGCATTCAGCGGCAAACACAACTGAGGAAAGATATGTTGTAGAAAATGCATCTTTAGCTTGTGGGTCCAATGTGGAGCTTGAGATCGGCAGTTGTTCTGTGGACTCTACCAAAACAGGTGGTGAAACTAGTGCTAATTTTGGAGTTGTCGTTGAAAGTCTAGAAGGATTCTCTGAGACACATGTGAGAATAAAAAACTGTACTGAAGGTGCCGGTGCAAGTGTTCAATGCGTTGTTGGAGTTGATCTTGCAGCATCGCCACCTTCCTTGGAGAAGAACAAGCCATTGTTTCTTTCCAAAAACTGGAGAGACTCGCTCTGCCGGTGTGGAAAATGCACAGCCTTCTACGCGCAGAAGGGAGTTGGCTTCATGCTCGACCATGAAGATTCAATTGTGGAGTATGAAAAAGTGGCAAAGCAGAAGAGGGCAGAGAAGTTGCAGCAACAAGAATCAATTGATTCCAGTTTTCTTGACAAGTTTGGTCACGTAAAGAAAATTGAGATTTTGAGTGGCATTGCTGACATGAAAAATGAGCTTCGTGGTTTCCTGGTAGGTTTCAGTATTTGAAAATTTTAATGTCTTGAGATTTGAATCTGTTGCACTGTCTTTAGACAGCAGCTTGATGTCAAAGGAATTATGGGGGCTTACTTTTCTTTTTATATTGTTAGGCAACTGTTGTTGGTGAGTTGGGTTGAGCTCATTTGTTGTTGTCCTTGACAGGAATCCTGTGATACATCAAAGGCAATCACATCTGATGATGTCCGTCAGGTATTTGAGAATCTCAAAAAGAAGCGGCGCATGGAGTGATCGATTCCATGGGTTAATACTGGAGTTATGTTGCTTTTTATCGACTCTGTCTCGACTTATATATTTGGAACTGCTGCATGTTCCTAAAAGAGTAAAAAACAAAAAGCATGTATTGCCGGATTGAACTTAGACTTGTGTAATCAAATCCTTTGTGTGCTTTTAACAGTATCTTGGTGGAGTTTGACATGCAATGTTTATTAAAACCTATATAATTTAATGGTGTTTAGTCTTGTGTTGTTTTGAGAAGTATTCTCCATATATCTACTGATTAGATTACTTTTTGTTTGATGGATAGAAATCTAGCAAGTCATTTGCTGCCCTTCGTGTTTGCACAGGATCTGCTAAGAAGTAGCTTCTACATCTCTAATGACTGGGTGTATTTGCATATTGCCAGGTTCTTTAAGCTCATATGCGGATATGAAACAAGCCTGTTTTTGTAATTAGCATTTGAACAATCCCCTGTGAGCATCACAAAGAATTGGTTCTGGGCAGGGGCCGTTTATTGGTTGGGTGGGTGGGTAACAGGTTGAGTTGGGGACACTCCTAAAATCTAATGGGGACCTTAGCATATAAATAAATTCCCAGTAAATCTTTCCAATTAAAAATAAGCATTATATCAAGGCTCGTTAATTTAGTATGGAGAAAATATTAAAAACTGGTATGCTGTTTCACCTAAATCATGGTGACTTGTGGAGTGAACATCACTATCCACCGATTTGTTTTTACCACCATAATACTACAATCGAGGAAGACAAGGTCAACGAATCATCACTTTTCCATTTTTGATGTATTAAATTATCTTAGCAAGGAAATTAAAAATAAAACAGAGATTATAAAATAACATGGCTTGAAAGACTATGACTCCTTGACAGGAGAAAAGTTTATTCAAACTTGAACCATGTGATGTGGGGAGGAAGGAAATAATAACACTGAATATTGACTAGAAATTTTAAATAGGACTGCCTTTTTCTTTTTCTTTTTTGAATTGTTCAAACATCAGTTTTGATATGTATTGCGACTGACTTACGATTGCAAAACATTATAGGAGATTGGATATAATTATAATAAATTTCACTTATTACACATCTTTTTAAAAAAATTACCACCAAAACTTATGCACGTACCAAAAAATAGACTTAAACATTCGCAATAATATACTACCATTTTCCTTGGAATAAAAGTTTAGTTTCCAGAATGATTTTGTTCTTCATCACTTAATTGATTGCATCGTCACTTGAGCAATTGCGTCAATAAATAATAAGTTTTATTTATTATTAAAAACTAATCAAATTCTCAAGAGGCAGTCTGCATTTTCCCAAAAGGTAACACGATAACTAGTTAATTCCTAATATATTTATTAAATATAGAAGAAGACCGATGTTTTTACGTGAGTGAGAATATGATATTTATACATATTTTTCCATACATATATAATGAGAAACTAAATTTATATATCATATTTTTAAACCCAAACATCAACTCCCCTAAAATAAATATTCCGATAAAAAAGGGGCCAAAAGTTGGAGTAAAGGTTCTAATTTCAGGGTCAGCAATCAGTCCATTAGAATATAAGACTATAATTATATTATAGGACAAGAGGATACAATTAACCAATATAATAAAGTTAGTTTCCACGTAGTGTGCTGAATTTTCTAAAGCTACTCCACTACTATATTATATTATACTACATCCATCCATCCATCCATTAATATATGTTATTTTAAATGATTTTATTTTATTTTTTAAAATTATTTATTATTTTATATAATTTAAAAAAATTAATTATAATTCTTTTAAAATTATCCCGATAAGAGGAAGAATATAAGATAAATATGAGAATTCAAGACCCAAAATTGAACAAAAGTTATCAGGATGGTAGCAGTAAATTCCACGTTATGGGGTCCTTTTAGTATGTCATTCAGCGTCTATTTCGGACACAATAATTCCATTTTATTGGCAACTTTATTTAGCGTGTAGTTGGGACACAATAACATAATTCCATTTTATTCGGCACTTTATATGTCATTTAGCGTGTAATTGGGGCTTGGGCCACAATAAAATTTAAAGATGTAAATTGAGTAAACAGTTCGAGTTCGATTCTTACTCGTTCGATCCGAAATATAAATGACTAGTCGGGTCTTGTGCCTCCGGTACTACATAGACGGTGAGATTTATCTTATATTTTAGACGGTCCAGATAATTTATTAGGGTGAGCGGGAAATTTAAAATCAGTTGTATTTTGTTAGATAGATTCAAATATAAACAAATTTTAAAATTCGATAAATTACTCAAACCTTCTCAAATTGTAATTTTCTATTGATACTTGGATCATATTCGTTCGAAAAGTTCAAACGGTTCGGGCTCAATTCTAGATCGTACTCGACTCGATAGGTGAATGAGCCTTAATCAAACTTTATTTTATATTCGATAAATTTTATGAACTAAATCCGATAATCGACTCCACTCGATTTATTTATATCCTTAATAACATTAGCTTGGAAATTGTAATACACGAGTTCCGAAGTTCTATTTTTTTTTTTGGACAACGAGCTTGGAAGTTTACTAGACACAAAAATATAAGTCATTAATTTTTAGACTTAATCACGAATATTAATTATTTTACTAATTCGCTTGTATCTCAGTATTGTTAACTCTTTGAACTTACTCGCAAATTCAAAATTGAAGTATAATTTAAATTGAACTTATAATTTGAAGCATATTGATCATTTTTGATATTGTATTGGTAATAATAAGTGATTATGAAATTATATGTTTACTCCCCCAAAAGGTGGGGTTTCTTTATATGAGTTAGAGGAGTATAATCTTAGAAGTTGATTTGAATACCAAGTCTACAGAATTTGTTGAAGAAATCAAACATACTCAAATAATGCAACAAATGCTTGAAAACATAACTTGTGGTGTGGGGGCTCCATTCCAATCTGTGACTGAGAAATATAGCGCCCCCCACTCCCCACCCCAGATTTCACATGCTAATCAATACTCCCTCCATCCCATAATAACTGTCGCTTTAGCTTGATGCACATGGATTAAGAAAGTCATTTAGTGCTATTATTTATTAATTAAAATTGGTGTGAAATTTCATCACTACCCCTTTATGGGAAGTTGAAAACTATTAATACAAGGAAAAAATTTCTTGGGACAATGAGAGAAGGTAGGGGTGATATAGGAAATTAAATAATTTATTCTCTTAGAAAGTTGTAAACGACAAATAATTTGGGAAAACAATTTCCTTCTAAAACGACAGTTATTATGGGATGGAGGTAGTATGTAGCTACCAACCAAAATTATGAAATTACGAGAGCAACTTCAAATTGAAATGATGAAAGGGAGATGCTTCTGTTGGTGATCTTTTTATATTTACAATTGACATTAATTGAGACCTTAGTTAGGCTTCATTAATTAAAGTATTAGTATTTTATGTAACACCCCAGTCCCACATCGAAAGATAGGAAAAAAATGTCTGTATCTAAGGAAATAAGTTACTACCAATAGTACAGGCCAGTGGTTTGATACCTTATTTTGATAGATTTGATTCGATTCGGATTTGGAATTTAACCCGAGATTTATTCCGGACTCGAGATTTAACCCGGATTGTTTCATATGGTATCAGAGTCGACTCTCGAAAGCTCGGGTCATCGGATTGCCAGAGATGGGAACACGAAATACTATTGGACCAGTGATTTTAAAATTTTTTTCGAATTCAAAATTTGACCCGAATTGTTTCATTATACGTCAATTATATGGCATAAACTCGTACTATATTCAATGGGGTAGGTTGTTTGGAGTTTGGACACTAGTCTCTTTATAACTACGTTATTAATTACTATTATGATTATTGATGCAGGACAGGACAATAATGGGACTGCAATCTCAACTCTAATTTGTTGGCATTAGATGCTGGCAATATGCGTTTACACGTGACATGACTTCAAACAAATTTCATGCATTAAATTAAAACCGACGTGTATTTTTAATATTTTTACATAATTTCTTTTTATATGAAATGAAATTCACTGTATGTTCATGTAAAAGAAAATTATGTAAAAATAAAATTAAACTAATAGCAGCAACAAGAAAAATATACTTCTATCAGGCCGAATTAAAAAAGTTTAGTCATATTTAATCTTTGGTATTGTTGGATTAACCGATCGAACAAAGGCTAGTTAGCATCTCAGGGTCAGGAGATTCCATGCATTAATGCATGACTACAACAACTTCAGTAATTTGTCTTAGTGATAAATCAAAAATGCTCATATTTTCTCGGTTATATTAGTACAAGTTTGTTATGATTTTCGTAATGGAGTACGGTTTGAAAGTTCAAACGCATTTTAAAATTTTAATTGTTTAAAAACAACTTATTTTAAACACAATTTATTTAACTCACACTTACAACAACATTTAAAATTCAAATAATTAAAAATATATAATGCACACCAAATCCTAGCATCGCTGAGCAACCCTAAATTTTATACCTTCTCGAGTATCAAAAACTTAAAATTATGCGATACTAGCAGATCCGGTTATTATGAAGTTAACGTCATAGTAAATTAGTCAATTGACCAATACAGTACTAACACGCAGAGAGAGATCACCTCCCGACCTGCGTGTCGACACTGTATTAGTTAACTGACCAAAATTAACTTCATGCTAACTACTTCCGACACCAGCATGGACTTGCACCATTTTACTTGGACACGTGTTTGATGCCTTACGGTGAGTTTGTCGAGTATAAATTTCAATACTACAAAAAATATGGACCAGGTAAAAAATAAATTATTTAATGCATTGATTCATCTATAAATCCCCTCACTCATCCCCACCCATCACATGCAGCAGTTGACGCTTCAAAATTCCAATTAGCCTGCCTAATTAATTTCTATTCCACCCCACCCATCTCTCTCTAGATTTTATAAAAGCGGTTTAATTAATTTCATAGCCAGCCATTCATTCATTCTACTAATTTGGGAAATTAATTAATCATGGGAAATTGCATGGAGACGTGCATAATTGGGCAAGAGGAAACAGATACAAAGCAAGAGGAGCATGATGATCAACAGAAGCAAGAAGAAGAAGATTTAGAAGAAGATGAAAAAAGGAAAGTGATGAGGATTAAAGTGGTTTTGACAAGGGAGGAATTGGAGTGGCTTGTTTTTCAGCTGGAGGAGGAGGAGGAGGATAATGCAGGTGGAAAAAGCAGCTGCTTAAAGGATGTATTGGCAGAAATAGAGAGATGTAGAGGAAAATTAACAGACAACTTGAGAGGGAAAGTTGTTAGCTGGAAACCTGCTTTGGAAAGTATTATGGAGAGCCCTGAATGAAGTTATTATTGACATGGACGGACAGATCTACACTATATACATATGAATCTTTAAATTACAATATTTTTGTACCAAATTTTTTATATGGGTGATCATGCCCAGCTTTGTAATTATATATGTACTTATTTGCATGGGTAGCTTTTTAGATTAAGTGTTGAGTTGTTCAACTGCAATCATCCTTTTGGGGGTTTTTTTTATGTGGTTGAAATTAAATGAGGACTCAATGATCTGTATCTACTGCTCTCTTTTTTCATTTTTAATTTAAGCTAGGTTTAATGGGATCGAAGAATAAGCATGCCATATATTAAAAAAAATACATTTATTGTACAAAATACAACAACATGTATTGTGAAACATTGCAGTGATCATTAATAATTCTTAATTTGTTATACATGGCACGTGGCATGGGGCACCAGCACCACCTCTTCCCTCTTCCTCTTCCATGCTGCTGTTGGTATATATAGCTAGTAATTTTCCTAGCTAGCTACGGTGGTGAAAACTGGATGGAAAAAAATGGTTTGAATGTATTTTCTATAATCACCCGAGGTCGGATGTGATGATTCCATCCCCCATCGATCGATCAATCTAATTTCTCCATGACTAGTGGAAGAAGGGTTACTAAGTTTTACTAGAGTTGGAGCAAAAAATGAATGAATGAATGAATGACCAAGTTATACTTGGTCAGCTTTTGTGAGAGACAGTAGTCAATCAAGAAAATTAGTAGAATCTTCTTATCAGGTAGTAATTCTCTCTAAAATCTGTTGATGGGCTTTAATCCAGAAGGCCCTAAACCAAGGAAACTGGACTATATTTACGTAAGCTATGGTTACAATAAGGCCCAAGGTCATCATTACCACATGAAGTCCAACAACCAAGCTTAACATTCAGATCTTTCATTTTGGCCATCAAGGCATTAACCAACAACCAAGCTTAACTTTTTTCAGGAGAGGGAGAGAGAGATGGGTGGCGCGCAGGTGATGAAGAGAATTCCCCGCATCAAATTTCCTCAGCGACATCCAAAACCCTCAGGTTTCTCTTTTCCCTTCCACCCGATTAATTATCGTTCATTTACATGCTGAATTTACACAATTTTCTACACATCTATGTATTAATAATTAGCCTAAGTAATAATTTTTTGGAGGGGCTCTGGTTTGGGATGCACGTGCCTTAACTAGGATGATGCATTAAACTATCAAATCTGAATTTTTCTGAATATATTATCAGTAGGAGAAATCTGTAGTTGGAGAAAATTGATACTGCAGTGTGCTATAGGGGATTGTGGCTGGTCAGGATTTTTGTTGTTGTTCTTTTTCAATTTTAAATATGTTATGTAATCTGTAGGTAATCCAGAATTTCATGCTTACCCTGGAACCAACATTGTTTTTGATTGATTAGGTTTATCACTATGTCAATCTCTTCATCAACTTGTGAATTATAAATTACTCCCTTTTTCCCCCACCGCTAACACTGTGAAAAAGAATTAATTGTCTGCTTCATAAATCTGGAAATATTAATGGTAGATACAATTGTTGTGTCATGTGTGATGCTTTGTGTCGTAATGTACATAGGGGTATGTCAACCTATTTGGTCAATTGTCTCAATCATTTGTGGGTCTTGCAGCTAAGGTTCTGGGGTGTATCTCACACTTTGATGTTGTTTGTGTTGATAGACAATTTTGCATATTAAAGGTTTGCTTATTGAAATGTTTCTTCTCCCATTTTTTGCTATTATTTAATATTTATTTCAAAGAAGTTTTTTCATTTGTTTTTCTAACCGTAGTTCTTCTAACCTGTAATGTGGAGGGTGTTGATTCCATCTCTTCTCTTCTAAGATGTTTCCACTTGTGCATTTGGAGAGCCTTACATCTGAGAGATACCCTGTCACAATAGGGAAAAGGAATTTTCTACAAATGGTTAAAAGTACAGTAGAATGCGGATATCATACATTACTTGTGCCCCCTATCTTGTTGTTGATATAAATTTGGTTACTTTTTTTCTTAATTAGGCAACATGTTGAACCATAAGTAGGGTGAGAAACCTAGTTACGAATTCTATTGCTACTAATTGTACCGTACCTCATTTTCTTTTCTCATGTATTTCCAACAATTGATCAAAGTTCAAATTTATGTTAAAATGTTACTATAATATGACGCTGCATAAAACGAGCTCATCTTATAGCATATTTTTATACTCCCTCCTTTCCAAATATAATACAAAGGCAAGTGATCTTATATTTTGAAACAGAGATAATTTAATGTTGTTGTTTGCTTTATTGTTTTGGAGTCTTATGAATATACCAAACCCAAAATTCAAAATAATTGTCCTCATGGTTTATTTATAAAATCTTTTTTAGCTTGTGCTTTAACTAACCTAAGGACCCGAACGGAGTGTAATGGAAAAAACAGATTCATTAGCTGATTCTTGACAGTTGGGCCAAATCTTTGTATAAATCTTTTTTTACGCTATCTAAGTAATCATGTGATTCTTTTGCAGATTCCACATCACAGCATCAAGCTAAATCTGTGGCAGGTGATGTTCCTCAGACTTTTTTCTCAAGGTCTAGCTCATCAAACACGACTGGAGGAGGGAAAGCTTCTCTTCAGCCCAAAAGAACGCCATTGTCACAAGAGGAGATTGAGTCTATTTTGGTATGTATGTTTAATTAGAGTATATTAACGCAAAAGGCCATCTTTTGATTAAATAAAAAATTATGTTCTAGACTGCACCCTCAACTCTGTAATCAAGTGTTTGATGGCTTATCTTACACTTTATATAATAAACTGGGGAAAAAGATGCTGATCGGACTAAACAAACTGACATATTATTAAAACTTTACTGTTGACCTGGCATATCAAATACAGGCATACTATTATCATTACCATGAGGAATAAAGTTCATGATTCCTTTATGCCTGATTCGCTGTACATGTGGAACTCTTCTCCTCTTCTACTCTTTATGGTTGATTTAATTATGTTATATTCCTCATATTATGATTTTTTTTTTGTAAATTATACTCTCTCTTTTTCCCTTCTAGGCCCATATCCCTTGTGAAAGTGTATGTTAGTGAAACCTGCTGCCTGTGCATGACACCTTATCCTCTACTTCTGTTCTTTTTTTTTTTTGTAATTTGTTTCTCCTTTGTATGAAAAACTGCAAATATACCTTGTTATCTATCAAAAACAAAAACCTGCCAATAAAACAGGTTGAATATTTTTGGTTCACTAAGTGATCATGGTAGTGTCTTGAGGTTATGACATCCAAGTATTAAGATGAGCACTCATACATCTGATCTCACTCCATGTGCACTAAATTCAAGTGATGTTTGGAGTCTTGGTCTTCTATCATTTAATTTATGATTTACTAACCTTTTGTTTTGTGACTATTGTTTGCAGTTGGGTGGCTGTATCTGAATTTTTGATAGAGCCCTGTACGGCGAGGTTCAACCATTCCTTGGCTTTATGTTTACTTTCCTTGGTTTAAGAAGTGTCTAAAGACCACTTGCTACGAAAAAATAACTGTTGTATCTCTGGAGATTATTATGGGATTATCAGAATTGGCTTCTTTTGTTTGTGAATGAAATTTAGAAGGGAGAGGAATATGAAGACGTGAAATTTTACTTCTCCATTCTATACCATATAATAGTGTCCTTTGAAATTTATGGTGGAATAGAATGATCATAATAACAAGACCAATTTTCTTATATTTGTTTTTTCATTCATTGCAAAACTTTCCTCCTATTCATTCGCATACCTTTTGGTTTATAGATTGCTGAAATTTGTAATACTTGTCTGAATTTCATCGTCAACTAAGTTTATACTCCAGGCATCAATATAATGGTGTGATTTTGGCTTGTGGTTTTAATTTGGAATGGTCTGTCTGCCCTTGCAAAGAATATAGGATTGGTTTTACAATAATTAATTACTTCTTGCATAAAATTTCACAGCTGTGTTCTAGGCATGAAAGGGAAAGCATCTTCTTTTGCAGGGTTCCATTATATGGAAATCAGTTTTTGAACCTATTTGAGAAGCTTAACTCGACATGCTCTGTTTAGTGTACCAGCTATGCTAACTTGAACTATAGACAATGAATGTTACGTTCAAATATTCATGGCCTTGCAATCTACATTTAAAGCATTTTGACTGTATATACAATAGAACATCAACTTAGAAATTAAGCAGAATTATTTAGAATCCTGTTGTATCATGGATTCAAGTACAACCGAACGAGGACTAACCATTGGAGGTCCCTTCTCACGGCGTTCAAGCTCATTGAGCTTGAAAGTGATTAATCTATCCCAATTCCCTCCTTCAAAGAGAACCCCAGCCTTTCCATCAGTGATTCTCTGTACAATGCCACAGTACATATAATATGGACTGTTTTGATTCTTCACGATTGCAATCATACCGGGCATTAGTAATGGCAATACAGGCGGTTTTGGTTTCTTGGTCAAGCTCTGATTGAACCCAAGTGGGACTAATTCTTCAGCAGGAGATTTTTTGGGTGGTGGATTTTTGTCAATGAATTGTTTCAGACCCTTTTCACCACCTGGAAATCCACCGGTAAGTCCTAATAATTCCTTTTCAAAGCCATCCTCTGGGATGCTCTCAAGCGTTGATATTGCTGACTTTTCTTGAGTGCTGGAGATGAAGAATGTGGATGATTCTTGAGAGATTGGTTTTTTCAGTTCTTGTTGAAGACCTTCTTCACCATTGCATAGACCTCTGCCTCCCAGAATTTCTGAGAGATTGAATTTGGCAATAATGGCCGATCCTGGTTTTGGAGTTGTGAGAAATGGTTTATGGCCAAGTTTGATTGGGCCAATAAAGTGGGATTTGTAAAGGAGGAGGGGGACTTTAAGGCTTGGGAGATTGACGGAAGAAGCCATGGGATGGGAGCAACGGGAGAGGGAGGGGAGAGAATAATAGTCCAAATACAAAGACCGAATGGAAATATTTACCCGCTAATTCTGTCCACACGGCTGTTTGTTGATAGTCCTTCCTTCCTTCTATCCATTAATTTGTCTTTTTCTTACTCTATTTTAGTATTCAAGAACTGACTGATCTATAAATATTGTTAACAAAATAAGTACTTATAATACAAGGGATGGATTACTTCAAAGTAAGTATATCAGGGTTTAAGAAAAAGAAAGGGTGAAGTAGGTAGACGTTTCTATAACATGTCCAATCGAATTTTTATTTCAATCTTATTATCTATCTTATCCCATTTTTTAATACTTAATAATAATAAATTAAAGTTGTCAGCACGTATTGATTATATTGGAGTAAATTTCGTAAAGTTGAATTGAACATAATTAATTCGACTTAGCCCTTGTTTATTTAATTGAATTGAAATAAAAGAGCAATAACGTACGTACTTATCTCATTAGAATTTCCGTAATAAACTGTCAAATATATTTTCATTCAAATATTATATTTATGAATTTTACCCACTCTTTTATCCCTTTTCAAAAAAAACATCGGTCCTCTCCTCTCCTTCAAATTTAAAGGTCTCTCTCTCTCTCCTCCGTGTGACCCTCCAACCAAACAGACAACGCAACAAAAGTCTCGGCGTAATTATCACACACTTCAAAGGGCATTTCAGTCATAAACACTAATATCCGTAAATAGGATTCACATTTTTGTTTCGCACCAACATCAAACCATCGCCTCCAATCCCTCTACAAAATTTTCTCAGATTTCAATTTTCTCTCATAAATATATCGATCTCGTCCAGAAACGGTGATCTTGCCTGGCCGTTGTTGTTTTCTCAAATTCAACTCAGCGGTTACTTTCCGTCGAATTTTGGATTCCGTCAAGGCTTTGACCCGGGTTTGGAATTTGTGGTTTTTGCGATGCCGCGAAGTTCACGGAGTAAATCGCATAAGCAAAAGGTTAAGGAATACTCGGATTCTGATGAGGAGGATGTGAAGGTGAAAGATAGAAACTGTAAGGATGAGGTATCGGTTAGGGTTTCTAAGGATTTATCATCAGGTAAGAAGCGTAAATTTAGTTCACAGTCAAGAGATGGTAAAGATCTGTCTGGTCATGGTAACGGTGACTTGGCGGATGAGAATGTTGTTCCGAAGCGGCGGAAGGAGAAGGCAGAAGGTGGGGGGAGTGATAGGTGGAATGCCGGTGGGGATGAGCGAAGTGATGGTTTAGTTATGGATAAGGAAGTTAAGGCAGAGAATTTGAAATCAAAGGAATTAAAGGGTTCTGTGGATTCCAAGAGTAGGAGTAGTAGGAGGCATGATAGTGCTAGTGAGAAGAAAGATGATACGGAAAAGGAGGAGAGTAAGGGCGGTAGCAGGGCTGACTCGAAGCGAAAGTCTGAAAAGGATTCTGGGAAGAAAGAGTCTAGGGAAATTAAGGAGAAAGACCGCAGCGGGGCGGATAAGGAGAAAAAGTTGCAGGATGCTAAGGATGTGGAAGTTCCAAGGAAGCAGGGATTACATTCTCTGGATCTTATGGAAGAACGGCAGAGCAAACGAGGTAAAGAAAATGCTGGTAAGGGAAACTTTATTGTTGTGGATGGTATCCACATATATGTGAATATTGTTAGTGTATTGAAGTGGTAGCAGCAATAACAATAGTCTTAAATTCCTGATTAAAGTTCTAATTTTCTCTGGTGAACCCTGTTTACATGGGGAAAATGTGGTTTATGTGAAACCTTATAGGTTGAATAAATAGGTTTTATTTAGTGCTATGCTTTCTGTTATGCTTAGACAATAACACAAGTTTTTGTATTATAAAAGATAAAGCATTAAGTCAATGGAAGATTGTACATATTGGAAGTGATTGTTTAAGGGTTTTGGTGAAGTATTTAAGGAAGTATGTATTATGGAATTTTGAGGAAACAAAGATGTGGAGAATTCAGGCATTGTGTTATTTGTGTAAATGATACACTGGTTGATTATTGGGAATTTGATGGGATAGCATAAATGATTGAGGACAAGTTTTTTGTAAGGTAATGTAAGGTTTTTTTTTTTTTGAAAATTATGCCAATGGAAGGATGTTGTTCTCCTTCTGAATCCTTTTTAGGGTTTCAGTTTTGATGGGTCAAGGGTGTAATATGGTTTCTGAGGCCTTCAAATTTTCAATGGTAAGTTGTTTGGTTTTAAGTTTATAACAGTTTGATGCAACTGTAGTTTGGTGTTGCAATTTCTGTCTTGAGGTATCATGTGCCCATTTCTTTGTTTTAGAAATTTGATAGTGAATAATTGTGGTTTAGTTATGTGTTATTGTTTGAATGCTGCTTTGGCTCACTTGAATATTTTTCATTTATTGTTGCGTTCTGGATAAAAGCATACTTTTTCGAATAGCTCAGAATTTGAATATGGACTACAGTACATGAGAGAACAAATCAAGGCTAAATTTTAAGACAACTGTCTTGATAAGTTGAAGGTTTATTATAGAAGGAAGGCATTTAATTAAGGGATTTATGTCTATTGTCTTCAAGTGAGGAAATTCTCTAGGGTTATGTTTTTTACATTTACCATTGAATTCAGTCTGTATCTAAGTAAATGAATCCCCCCATACAGGATTGATAACTGTTGGCATCTAACATAAAGGATAGTACATGCCTTTCTTCTCCATATCTTTAACTTCCTCAAAGCTACTTGTGGTCACTTTGCTTCTAAACTTTATGCCACAACGTTATTACTGCAGTAGATCTGAATTTTCAGATCTTTTCCCTCTTACTACTCACTTAGGATGTTCCTTTTTCATAGTGCATAAATTTGTCCTATACATTGACGTTTCTTTTAGTTCTACCTTTAGGAGTCTTGAGTTTTGATAGTGGTGGTTACGAGCATTTTGCTTCAGGGATTTTCTATTGAATAACACATAATTGTCTAAATGTATGTACTAATTGTGTGTGCTTTACTGCTTGGGACATTAATTATTTTCTCATATATATATATATATATTTACATATATACACGTATATATGAGTCTGTTCAAATAAACTATTCCCATTCTAATACTAGGAATACCTATTACCAAGTGTTAAGCTTTTAGAAGCAACCAACAGTTACCATTGTTTCCAGTAGGCAATGGATGCTATTTTATCTTGGCAACCAAATCTATACTCAACCAGTTTATTTTCATGGATTCTATAATTTTAGACTGGGTGTCAGATTTGTGGATCTAATACTTGCTGTACAATTATGCTAATTGTGTTTCATTCTATACTCGTTACTAGATTCTGACCTACATATCAGACTTCTTAGTTTTATTTTAAATTTTATTGATCTATGATTAGTCAATCCTTTCTTTTATCTTATGGTGTATAATGAATTCTTTTACAGAGTGGCCAATACAAGATGAACTACGGAATCCTGAGCTAGAGAAGGAACTTGAGAAAAGGGTAAGGAGGAGAGGAGATGGCTCTATTGATAAGGATAAGTATCAAGATGATGTAAGACATTCTGATGATAAACGGTCTTCCAGGGGTGACCGCTCCAAGGATGTAAGGCACAAGGATGAAAGGCAAAAAGTTGAAAGGCATGGAGATAAGTACCAGGAAGATGGTGAGAAAGACAATAGACATAGGGAGGATAAATATCGAGAGGGTGGGGATAAGGATAGTAGATACTGGGATGCCAAATTTCGAGAAGATGGTGAAAAAGATATTAGACGCAGGGATGATAAGTATCGTGAAGATATTGATAGGGATAATAGACACGATGGTGATCGAGATAAATATCGTGAAGATGGTGACAGAGATACTAGATGCAGAGAGGATAAGTATCTCAAACATGGTAATAAAGATGATAGGCACCACAAGGATGATAAGTATAGGGAAGATGATAAAGATAATAGACACAAGGAAGAAAAGCTTCGGGAAGATGTTGATAGAGACGGTAAACACAGATATGCCAAGCAAAAAAATGACAGTGAAAGAGACAGAGACAAGAGAGCTCGGGATATCAAGTACAGGGACGAGCACACCTCAAGAGATCGCACCAGTGAATCTGATATGAAGCGTTCGAGGGATGAAATCAATGTTGCAGATCTTAATTATAGGAAGTCCAGCAACCGTGATATTAGTCCTATTTACAATGATCGGGTTACCAGATACAAAGAAGATAAGGGTAGGAGAAGAGCCAATGACAATGAAGGCCATAGTGATGTTATATCTCGAAATACAAAAGAGCAACATTCTGATACAGAGAAGAGATCTATAAGCAGCAGTAAAGTAGACTTAGTTACAGATAGAGGAAGGTCTAATTCTCGCAATACAGATGTAGATATAACTCTGAACCACATCCGTCGTAGGAGTTCCCCTAGTTCCAGCACTCCTGCTGCAAGAGATCTTTACAGGCATGCCCATTGCATATTCTTGAATTTTTAGCATTTCTGGTATTTGGATATTGATAATCTTGTTTTTTTAGTTGTTTTTTATTTTACTTTTATCTTGCCGGTTGGGAGACTGTTGATCAAGAAACTGCTGTCCTCCTCTTTATGCATAAAACATTGTATTGAATAGTTTTTATCACACGTGGCATGCTTCAACAGAACGTTCTTCAGTAGCTATGAAAATCAACTTTATCTGCCTTAGAGACTTTCTCTTTTATGGGTTGAGGCATCTAAAGAAACTTCAGAAATTCTGCAATTGGACCTTTGCATTTGTATTGAATTCAGAAATGCTTGTCAGTGTAATATTGATGATGTCTGTGCATCATAGTTGTCAGTCCGTGGTTTGGATTTGGGGTACAGCTGAATTAGCGTAAACAATAAACAATCATTAAGCTTCTTTTAAAATATTTTAAGACGGGGAAAGGGATTTCTTACTCTGCTCATGTAATATCTATTTTTGCTCGAATAGTTCTGTTGTTTTCTTTAAATATACTACACTTTCAGTTACTGGATTATCTTTTACATTAGGTACCTAAATTGAGTTTAACAACCATTCTGTGTCCTTTTGTCTTTTTTAGAGTTTCAAAGCCTGAAGAATCAAAGTACAGAGACTATGGTTTTGAAGAGAGGATTCGGCATAATGTAAGCTCTAGTAGGGAGTTTACTGGTGTTGGATTAACTGAAAAAATGTCTTCATCTCGGTCAATGGAAAAATCCTTTCAAAAGGATGACATCCAAATTGGTGAATTATCTGCTGATAGGCGTCCGAGGTTAGATGCCCGTGGTTCACCCTTGCGAATGGTAAATAAATCCCCATCATCAACCAGTACGGAACGGAGACATTTAAATAGATCAGATATTAGGCGGACTCTTGATGTTGAAGAATCTGGGCAGAGGAGTGGCGGTTCCAAAGATTTTTCTGGTAGGGAAGGAAAAGGAAGTCGAGAGTTGCCTATAGAGACACATCCAGTAGATGAGCCTTCCCAAGTTGACGGAGATAATTTATCTGTTTCGTCGCCTTTCAATAGAAATAGTATCTTTTCTGGAAATTCCAGGTCCCATCCTCCTCCTCCTCCTCCGTTCAGGACAGGAGTAGACAGTTCTTCAGTTTTTGGTACTCTAGAAGATGACAATAGAGGCAGGTCAAACAACCGTCACAGGAGAATTGTTGATTCTAACATGGGAAGACCCCAAGGAAATACTTGGAAAGGTGTACCAAACTGGCCTTCCCCTGTGGCAAATGGTTTCATACCTTTTCAGCACGGTCCACCTCCTGTAGGTTTTCATCCAGTGATGCAGCAGTTTCCTGCTCCGCCAATATTTAGTGTTAGACCTACAATGGATATGAACCACGCTCTTCCTTACCACATGCCTGATACTGACCGATTTTCTGGCCATGGGCGTCCACTTAGTTGGCGGAATCCAGTGGATGAACATGGATGGGATGCAAATAATGCTGTCTTTGGTGATGAGACTCGTGTTTATGGGAGATTAGATTGGGACCAAAACAGAACTCAGATGAGCAATCGAGGGTGGGATACAAGTGGAGACATGTGGAAGGGGAAGAACAGTGGGTTGAGCGCAGACATGACTAATGCTCCCCAAAAAGAGGATTTAGCTCGTCTAAAAGCTGATGAAGTTTTGTCTGGCCAATCAGTTCAGCAAGTGCATATTGAACAAAATCAACCAAATCTTCAAGCAGATAACTTTGACATCCAGTCCAGTGATGCTCTTGATAATATTTCTGAAGCTCCCAAGAATACTCCTGAAGAGAATCATGAGATTTCGATGATGTCTGTGAAGGATGATGTTTGTCCTTACCATGCTTATCTGTCCAAGCTTGATATTTCGACAGATCTTATCCAACCTGAGTTGTACGATCAGTTTACTAACTTGATGGATATGGACAAGAACACACTAGCAGATGAGGATAATTCCAAGATTTTATATTTTGAGGTATAGATGTCATTACTCTATAATTTGTGCCTGATCTTTCTTTGCATCGTTCAGTATATTTCACTTCTTTCTAATTATATTTTTCCGTTTCTATAATCCTATTACAGGAGGTTTTTGAAGACAAAGTTGCTGATAAAATTTCGAGTGATTCGCTTTTTGCTGCAATAAATGATTCTGTTTTTCAGGTACTTAACTTTTAGGATGTGAATGTACTTCACCTTTGACAAAATATACTCCCTCTGTCCAAGTTTACTTGTCCTAATTTCCTTTCTGGTTTGTCCAACTCTATTTGTCCTCTTTCCATTTTAATACTATTTTTGACCTTATTTTTCCAATACTAGCCTCATTTAACTTTATAAAAATTTCATTGAAAACAACAAGGCATACATTAGAAAAAGTAACACTACTAACTTTAACATTGAAAGCACACCACACTCACCCTCCCCCCCCTCCCCCCATCTCCTCTGTATTTTATTATTCTGAGAAAAGAAAGAAAGAGTTAGGAGATTAATTAAAACAAACAAGATGATAATAGAGTAGTTAAGATGGGTAATTTAGGGATAATTTTGTTTTCTTAGTAGGCATGTGTATTTTCAAACTAGGACAAGTAAAATTGGACGGAGGGAGTATTTTTTTTAATTTGAGATATGGCCATTTATTATTATATTGACTATAGTAAAGTCCATTATTTCTTGTACCTCCTCCATGTTACTGCCTTGCCCCTAACAAAAGTTAAGTCCTTGGTAGATGTGTTTGGTTTCCTAGTTTGTACTTTGAAGTTTCATGTGGTAATTTCTTAATAATTTTTTGTTATTTTCGAAGAGGTTGACCATCATCATCACAACTTCATTGTTGGTGGTCTGGGTTGGCTTTGACATTTCCCCTCTACTTGTTAAAGAAGCTAATTAGTATGTTTTTTTAAGTATATTTATTTGCTGCGTAGTTGGTCCTTGCAGTTTTGAGCGGTTAAAGCAGAAATGCTTCTAGAAGTTCAAGTATCTGTTTGCCCTATGGAATTTATATTTAAATGTGTCAATAATATACTTGGAATTGTGTGTTTGAGTTTATAATATTTCCCCCTTCATGTATCTGATTATTATCTCTTATAGACAAATGACTAAGAATACTGTCAAGGATTTTGCAAAGTTGAATAGATCTTTCGTGATTATTTTTATATGTTTTGTTTCAACTTGCAGAAAGCCATGTCTATTTATAAGAAGCAGAGGGAAGAAATTGGAGCCATAAATCGGGAGAAAGTAATATCTTCCAACTTGGAGAGCCTCGAGGTTGTTCAAACATATGATACTGAGAAAGCTGCTTCAAATGATGATAAACCTGGGGGGCTTGCTTCGTGTAGTGATGCGCAAGAGGCAGAGAGTGCAGTCCCAGATTATAACGAGAATGTTGACATGTCAAGTGATTTACAGGAGGTAGAAGCATGTCCAACGACTGCCTGCCAAAAGTTGGATAAGCCAGGTGTGACAAAAACTCTGGTGGTATCAGAGGAACAGGTTTCTATGCTGAATGTGACAGAAATGGAGGTGGATCCAGTTCCCGCGCAGGAGGTAGTGAATGTTATCGTGGAGGATAAATCTTCCTCCCTGAAAGATGTAGAACAGTCTGACACTCTTTTACCCCGTAACCTTGAAGAGATGAAGGATTCAGGCAGTCCTGGAGGCAGTCATTCTCGCAACAATGAGGGGAAGAAGTTGATTGAAAATAAGTGTGATCCCTTGCTTTTTTCTGATGTGTCTTCTGGGGCATGTGAGGCAGTGATGCCAGAGTTGATCGAGTCTGGGTCAGTAAATTTAAGTCGGATACATCATTCTCCTGAAAGTACACATTGAGACAATTTTATTTTTCCTTGAGCTTTTTGAAATGCCGTTCGTTCTATCTTATGATATGTGCTTTCTCATTTTAGTTGATTAATAAAGTATCTAAGTTTTCTACTGTTTTTCCATGGATTACCGTTTTCAATAACTGAAATGAGGTCTTTTGTTCTGGAATGGGGATAAAAAAGGCCTTGTCATTTGTTTCTATGAATTATTGGTCCAACTTTACTGAGGTGATTACTGGAGTATTTAGGTACCTTTTTCACGATAAATGATATTTTCAATCATGTCGAATATTTACACAAACCAGGTATACAAGAGAAATGAAGATAAAACGCAGCTGGTATTAGGTACTTATGTGAGCTGCTCCTTGGTTTTTGGGTTTCTTTTCTAAAATTTGAAACTAATGTGCCTTTTTAGTCAATTTTGTGTGTTTGCAGTGATGAGAGATCTTGTTTATGCTATGCTGGGCTGTCACAAGGGGAGGGATTGAAAGATGTCCAAAGGTATATATATACTCGGCTGCAGTTTGGTGAGTATGTTTTTTAGTGTATCAGATGAAGCCTTGAAATTTCAAAAAATATGAGCTCAATTCCTTGTTTTATGCCATTAAGCATACATATAGTATCCATCCAACTAAAAGGGAGTCAAATTTGGTAAGTTTTCTAATTTCCTTAATTGTTAAAAAGGGGTTGGTGAAAACAGTTACTCTAGTTTCCTGTAGTTACTGGTGAGTTGTGTAACTCAGAGGTCAGGTCCCCTATACAACTGGTAAGTGCAGGCAATGAATCCTAACAAATTACGGATCCACGGCTGTCAAGTTGAGATGGCATAATGATAGAAATTTAAGTATGTTGCAAGAGTTGTTATTACTACAAAGTTTTAAATGAGTTTTTTTAAATTGATAAAAAAAAATCACTCTCTCTCTCTCTCCAAAAGTAGTGACGGCTTTGAGACATTTAAGGGTTTGTTTAGGGTTGAATAGTTGAACCGGTAAGTGCGTTTGTTTTGAAAAAAATTATAAAAAATGGTTGAATTGATTAAATTTTTTGGTTGAACAGTTTAGTGTAATTTTTTTGACTGAATAGGTTGAATAATTGTTGAATGAAGTATTTTATATTAATTTTTTTTACAATATTAACTATTAAATTAAGTAATATAAAATAAATTTACAAAAATTTTGGATTTTTTTATAAGGGGTAAAATAATAAAAATGTGTTATTCAGATGTTTCAGATATGTTAATTATCAAACAAATTTTTTCATTTAATATTCAGAATTCTGCTTCATTTCAGAATTATTTTATTCAGTTTTATCAAACACCCCTTAATAATGGTGATAACACACTAGAGATAATATTATAAAAATAATAACAAATTAAGAATCTCATACTCTTAAAATAAAATTATATCTTTAATTTAAAAACTGATAAAAAAAAGATGTATATCTAATTTATTTTGAAACGTTGGGGACTATTTTCTGCTACTACTCACTCACCGCTCAAACTCTTATTTGTTTCTTGAGCAAAACAAGAAAAGTTAAGGGTAATGCAAATTCGTGGGCCAAAGACTTTAAATCTAACACTACTCAAACTTTTCTTTGTTTATTGGATAGATAATTTAATCATTTTCACGGCGATATTTTGTATGTTACTTGGTTTAATTTTTTGTAATTATGGATACACCAAAAAATGTAACATGTTTTGGCCTTACCACTCGGAGACGTGCTTCAATAACTTAACCAATGTTGCAGTTTTTATTGGAAATTGATATTTTTATATAAAAAATTAATATTTTTACATAATTTTTATTAATTGAGTAGTGAATAAATTCTACCTCTAACATAGAAATACTCATATAAAAATATTATTTTATCATATAAAAATATCAGTTCTCTTTTAATTTAGTTTTGATTTTCTCATTCATATATGAGAAGAACGTTGTGTACGAGTGCGACAAAGAAGAAGTAGAGGTGTGAAGCTCTTTATTTAATGTTCTGATTATGGATCAACTTAATCAGCAAGACAGAATAAATAAATAAATAATATATTTAGCATTAACAGCTCTTATGCTTACCTAATAAACTTTCATTAATTATTAAACATTTCTACTCCAAAACGATTACTATTTAATTTTTAATATCAAATCACGTTATATTAAACTTTAAATTGATGTGAATTTATTTAATTTTAATTAAAATAATTATTATAATTATATAACATATAATACAAACTATTAATTATAAAATTAATTTCATTTCAAATTTTTATAATTCATAACAATTTAAAATTTTAATATATCTTCGTTTAATCTTAAAAATCAAAATCGTATTTTTAATTTTAGAAGGGGGTGAATATTATTTTTGTAGTTCAATATGCGAATGATTAGGGGATTTTTTTATTTTTCACCAATAATAAAGTGCCAAGTGTTTATTGTCTCTTTGCTAGTTCAGTAGGGGTAAGAATGTCATTGCACGTTAAGCAACTCCGAATTAACTTGCGCTAGTGTCCATTCATATCGTTGCTTTTTCAGTCTCTCGCGTCAAAGACTTTCCAAGAAAGAAAGAACTTCCCTTCAGCTCTCTCTCTCTCACACAATCTAGCTCCGGCGGCGGTTTTTACAGGTTCAAACCTGCCTTTTTTGGGTTTAAATTTTTTATATACTGAATTACTATTGGTTAGTTTTGTTATGGTTACAATTTTTGAAGTTTTTGCTCATAAAATTGCATTGATTTGTTCTAAAATTTGTGATATACGCATAATGTTTACATTCTTTGCTAGACTTTCTCCTGACACGATCACTTATAATTTTTGTTCGAGGATTAACTTGGTAGTAGTTGCTGATGCTTCTATTATTTCAGCATAATCGTTTGAAGTTTTTATATATATTTTTAATTTTTAATTTGATACTATTAATTTATGGGGTTTATGTCAATTTATGAGAATTTTAGGCAGTATTTTTTTTTTACTCTATATGCTTTTTGTATATTTACTTATTTAGTTTGTTACTCTAGGTGGCTCATTGAATCAAAAGATTTCTACTTTATGATTTTTAGTAGCACTATGATTCATCCCTTCAATCTTAAAATTTTAATCAAGTAAATTTGTTGAAAAATATTTTCATGTAGTATACAAAGATAGTTTTTGGGTGTTTTACTTGAGAATGTTTCTATATAAATGATCAATGAAAGGGGCAATAGCTTTCGGATAGTATATGCCTATTTTGATAGGAAATACTTCTCTATGCTGACCTAAAGAGTTCAATTTTCATTTTGGCCAGAGCATCGACTCACAAAGTGGATTTCAGCTTCATGGGTGATGGTCCTAGGGGGATAGAAGTTTTTGCTGATCATTTTCAAGCTTCAACATCTGGTGTAGATACCTCGGAGAGGAAGAGTTCCCCTGTTTCACATCCCAGACCAGATTATGAGGTACGTATACTTTGTCCCCCAACACACCTCCTAAAAAAAACCTTTGATCTCCTCCTGAAATACAAAACAAAAGGAAGAAAGTAAAATAGTATGAATTTATTTCGGTTTGGTTTCTCTGTTGTGCATTAGCATAGTCTCCTAGCCGTGTGTGGGCACGAAGAAAATTAAGAAGTGCCGCATCGATGTTGAATTTCTTTAGTTTACGGGGGCTACCATGGGCATCTGGTCAGGAAAAGGTTGAGAAACTCGTTCTTTATTCAAATTACCAATTGGTTGTGCAATTTCGTTTATATTGAGAATTGTGGGGATTTCGATTTTCAGGTTGTGTTAACTGCTCCAGAATTAGAATCCCTTAGATCAGAACTTGCTGATTTAGAGGATAGAGAAGCTCATCTAAAAGCACAGTAAGTAATACTTGGTACTTGCTCTTTGAGCACTGTAATACGCACTTTTTGTCATTAATTATATGTGGTTTCCATTTCTTCTTTTTTCTGGGATGAATACATGGGAAACTGAATGGTGGAAAGGCATAAAGTAAAAGTGAGGCAAGGGGGGAGTTTCTCTTGTTTGTCAGGAAGACCAAAGAGAAAAAAATGAATGGAGGAGTTTCCGAGTTCTATGAAGTCAATCTGCCAAAATTTGGGTGCAGGAAGGGAGTGGGAAGTACTGTCTCTTCAAGCTGGTAACATAATGCATGTCTTCTCTAAGGAAGTAGAACTATGGGTAGAACATAGAAATTTGAAGTTGGTTTTAAAGGCTATTATATTTAGGTTCAAGAATTCTATTATTCTTTTTCTTAGAATTGGTGGAAATAATGTTCTAAGCACAGAAGCATGCATTAATATTTTGTATTTTATGTTTCTCAGGTTTTGTTCTCTTGTAATATTCAATTTATACTCCAAATTTTTTGTTTCCTCTTGTATTCATCTGAGATTCATCTTTCTCGCAGGTTGGAACATCTTGATGAAGTTTTGCGTTCTACCCGTCTTTCAGGATATTTGTACATGCGAATGGTGCATACAATCTCAATTTGTTTTCACTTTGTACAGATTTTCAGACCACCAATTTTTTTGTGCTACCTACTTCATTGAAAACATCCTGTATGTTCTATGTAGAGATGGGCAGCATTACCTGGAGAACCAGCTCCTATTGATGATGATACTGTTGATGATTGGCTTCCACGTTTTGTCGTCCTTCATGGATCATGTATATTCTTGTATTTATTGTCAACAGGTAATAGCTTGAAGTCTCTGGCTGCGGTTTACTGTCATTACTCTATGTTGCTACTGTTATACATAGATGAAACATGCTTTTCTACTGATCGGTATCACTGGATATGGTTTCAATTTGAGAGCATATGTTACATTCATATATGTAGTACTTAGTGAATAACCATTCTTTCACACGTGGGCATAATTATTATCCTAACCATGTGAATTTGTTATTGATGAGTGTAAATGAACTAAGTGGCAGATTTGAGCCCTCAGGACTCCACCTTATTATCTGATGTTGTTGAAGTTGGCCGTCTTCCAAGCTTTACCCGTGAAGATGGGGAATCTCGGCATAACTTTTATATTTTAACTTGTCATGGGCTGCGATACGAGTGCTCGAGTGTTTCTAAAATACAGGTACACTTACTTTGAATTATTGATTATATTTATTGATGCCTACTTTTTGATACTAGAACTAGTTCTGCAGTTGTGATCTTGAATGTATATTAACTGTACATCTTTAGCGTTAAGAAAGCATAGATCCTATAGGATTGATAATGAGCAAGTATTCGGTATGATATAATGTTATCACCACCCAATCATCGTAGTGAGCCACGTAATAAACTGGAATCATTCTAATTCAGTGTAGTAACAATATTGCAGACATTTTCAAATTAACGCATCGACAAAAATTTCTTTCTTGTTTCTTCACTGAGTGATTGTGGCTCAATAAGATTAGATTATGGCATTGATGACAATTCACTTGTGTCAAAATTCCTATGTTTGATTGTACTTTGTTCGATATGAACTTGTCTCTTGTTGGCCCGTACACCTTCTCCCCACCTCTGATTCCTCTTCTTCCGTTGCAGATTGACTCTTGGTTGACGGCATTACAAGATGATTGCAAATTGCAGTCTGACTCATTAGCTCTCGATGATTCAAAAGAGACGGACGTTAATTAGCTTCTAGTGTTAAAAAGTTAAATTATGTTATGTATATATAGTGATATTCTGGTTTGTAGTTTTTTTTTCCTTTCCTTCCAGTGGCATTTGATATGTTTGACCCGTTGGAGGATATTTCTCTGTAAATGTGATATTAGAAGCTTTGAGAAATAAGGAAAAAAATTAAAAGTAAACAGGAATAATATATGTATTTCAGTCTCATTTATATTTGAAACTATTAATTTTGCGTTTGGATTGAATGAATGAAATGAAGAAAGGAATGAAATAATTTTTAATATTTCCGGTGTACGTTTGTTTGTTTGTTTGTTTGAAGTCTAAATGCAGGTTCCTCTAGTAATGCAGTTTCCTTGAAGTTTCCTCTAGTTTGTGTGATGTGGTTTTTCAATTTTTGATGTATTAATTGCACTGGTAAGAAGATGTTTGTTGGCTGGCTGTCTCCCATGGGTTGAGATACCCTCTTAGAAATGCGTCCTACTCACTATATGGCCATGTACTACTATTATGTTGTACTAGTATAAATAAAATAAACAGACAAAAAGGAAATAATTTAATTTTTATTGAAATATTTTTTATAGTATTAAGATTTACATGGAATACACTATAATTTTCTCAATAATAGATATTAGTATGAAGACCATATTGTTGGAAAAAGTTAAATCTGCTAGAGAATCTTAATTTTGCCATGGAATCTTCTTTCTTTAGTTGACAAATATTTTGTCATAATAATAAAAGAAGGAAAATGATATATATTGTAACAGTTATATATTAACAAGATAAGATAATTATAGTGGGCTAACATTATCATTTTATTCAATTCGGCACAAAAAATTTCGCAATATATGATGGGACTCATAAAAATAAGTTTCCCCCCTTTTGTTTTCCTTTTTCTTTAATCAGGGAATTACTACCATTTTACCTTGATATGAAGTTTTAATAGTATAAAGTTGGGGGAGATTTATTTAATTTCAGAGAGTGCAGGGGTAGCATATTCAATTCATTAAATCACGTGATTGGCGTCCAAAAGAGTTGGGGACGTCGCCGTTTGCTATTGGTAGAGCAAAACGGGCAGCCACTTCAAACGGATCAGATTCTTAGCCAACTATTCAGCAAAAAGGCTTTGACTAAACTAACAAGCAAATCACAAAAATAAAAAAAAAGCTATCACTCATTATATTCTCAGTCACACTTTACACTTTCTACTTTACCATCATCACCTCCTCAGTGTCTCCATTTCTATTCTCTCTCAAATTTCTCGCGAGGAAAATGAGCTCTCAGGTTTACAGATCTGCTGCTAGAGCTGCCAGGTCTCTTCTGTCGGCTTCTTCAAAGCAGAGTTCTCATGTCTTTGCCGGTATATAGTTTCTCTCTCATTTCAGTCTTTGTTTTTTCTGTGTGTTTCAATTCAAGTTTTGAAACTACTGATATATAAGTTATGTTTAGTAGTAATTTGTAGTTCTAGCTAGCTCTCTCTTCCGATTTAGTTCAGATTTACGTATTTTTGTTTTTCAACTACGTTTAGGGGATTCAGAAGATCGATCTATCTATGAATTTTGTAGAGTAATTTCATTTTGAAATGATCTTTTATAAATGTTCATTTATCATATACTCTATTTTGTTTAGTATAAATTTTATTCCTTAATATATTAGTATGCTAAGGATGTATGCTAAGGGTGTTTTATTTATTTATTTATTTTTAAGATCCATCATTTTGTTTGTACTGACTATCTGATAGATATAGTCTTCCTGCCTGATTTCACAATTCTTAATGTTTTTCTCGTTTCTTACTTTCGTTCTTTTCAATTTTTTTGCTTGGCTATGACTTTCAAGGTATTTTTTATTAATACACATGCGCACATATAATAAATACTGTGGAAATCCTTATTTCAAGTAGATTCACCTCATACAATTTCAAAGCTGAAACCTTTTGTATCCGGAAGTTTGAGTTTTCAATTTTTTAATGTTATTGAATTGATATGTTATATAACATCAATTTATATGACTTGAAGATGCTTTTACGAGGATTAAAGAAAAGTAGTAAAGGGAAATGGGGAATATAAGTCCTTTTAATGAACAGAGTTCAACTGTATTTATTTATAAAAAGTTTGGTATAAATTATAATGCTCAAAGTAAGTGTATGAGACTATTGATAAAGTTCTTGTTATCTTTTTACTTGCATCTCCCCGGTGTATGAGACTGTTGATAAAGTTCTTGTTATCTTTGATTAAGTTCTTGTTATCTTTTTACCTACATCTCCCCCATCCCCTTCCCCACCCCCAGCCGCAGCCCCCAATTTTCTTCCTGAGTTCTAGATAGTGGTAATTCGAGCTTTTCTTACTTTTTCATTCACTCCTCTAAACAAGACATTTGTCTGCTATATCCATCAACATATTGATCTTGTTTATAAATTCACTACACTCTTTACCTTACTATACTGTTTATTCTTGTATATTTCTATGTACTGTCAGCTGACTATTCATTAGACATTTAGATGCTAGTTGTTCATTTTGAAGTATGTAAAGTGTTTTCATTGTAGAATATTTATCCATAGGTGCAAATATAAGATTATATTTGTTATGTATTACTAAATTTCCTCAATTGTAGAAGGTCGAGCTGCTGCCGCTGCTGCAGCACTTTCACTCAGAGTAACAGTGCCTTTTCTATTCTCATATGGGAGGGGTAGTTCTCAAAATGCATCTAAAGAATGGATATCTGGAGCCCTAGCTCTTCCTGCAGCAGGTTTTTACTATAACCTTCTCCTTCGCAAAAGTTTTACTTTATTTTATTTAGGTATCTCATGACATGCTTTCAACAGCTTAGAAGGCTGTTGAACATCTATTGATTTGTTAATTTGATGTTTTGAGGGTTTCTGGAACAACTATGCACTTTCTCATTTACCTCAGACAAAGATCAAGGGACCTTGCTCCTCTCCATTACACTTCTATCCAATTTCATCGAAATTGGAGTTGTTGATTCTGAGTGAACTTTTGATGAGCTATCTTTTTGTGAAAATATTCAAAAAATTGCTTGCTTTATTCCCTTTAATTCATTGTATATTAGTTGCATTGTTTCTGACCTGAAACCTCTTTCTGTTATCTAAATCTTTTCTTTTCTGCATTTTTATTGTAGCTTATATGCTGCATGATGAAGAGGCACATGCTGTTGGGGTAATTCTAACCACCCAATGATTTTATGTTTGATATCCGCTGAACATCTTTTGTCTTTTTGATAAGTTACAATCTGAACATCTTTAAGTTGTCAGTCTGTCATATTTTTATTAATGAACACTACTTCATCTTTTTGGTTGACAATTCAGATGGAGCGGAGTTTCATTGCTATCAAGCCTGACGGAGTGCAGAGAGGACTGGTAATACAGACCTTTCATTATTTTATGTTATGCCATTTCAACCTGCCCTGGATTGGGTAGATTGATGAGCTGACAGATATTTCATTTCTACTGTTTCCAATGTGATTAATTCTCTGCATTTTGTTAGTTTCTTCCTTCTCTTATCCTTCCTATGTATTTTATTTAGAGAAAAGACTACTGCATAAAGTTACACTTTTCAGATCTAGATCCAGGCTTCTTGTACAAGTATGATTTGGGTTTAGATGCGAGTGTTTTGGGCCTGAATTCATGGATTGACATTCTCTTGTCCAAATTTTGATGTGGTTTCCTTCTATTTCAGATTTCAGAAATCATAGCACGTTTTGAGCAAAAAGGTTTTAAGCTTGTAGCAATCAAAATTGTGGTTCCTTCAAAGGATTTTGCCCAGAAGCATTATCATGACCTCAAGGAAAGACCATTCTTTGATGGCCTGTGTGACTTCCTAAGCTCTGGCCCTGTTGTTGCAATGGTTAGACAATCCCCTAACTCCCATACCATGTTTAAACCTTTGGCAAAACTAAAATCTATGTTATCATACAGGTTTGGGAAGGAGAGGGGGTGATAAAATATGGTCGAAAACTTATTGGAGCAACAGATCCTCAGAAATCAGAGCCTGGAACCATCAGAGGCGATCTTGCTGTCGTTGTTGGAAGGTATGTTCTTAGTCAAATATACCATATGGCATTGCACTTCTCGGAACTTGTCCAAGTTGTCTTTTTTCAAACCATCTTCTTTAATTTGGTTGCAAAGTTCTTTACAAAAGAGATTTTTCTCTCTTTGTAGAAATATAATCCATGGAAGTGATGGCCCTGAGACTGCCAAGGATGAAATCAATCTATGGTTTAAACCAGAAGAATTAACAACTTACACAAATAATTCAGAAAAGTGGATCTACGGAGTCAACTGAGCATGAGCAGATTTGGTTCTTCAATTTGTTGGGGCAATTTAGGTTTCACATGAAATGAGAGCGGGTAGACACTGGAATAAAAATGATTTTGTTTAAGTGATAATTGTGGTTAACTTCAAACTATAGAGGAATCACCGGAATAATCCATATTTCTCTGGCATTTGGCACTCCAATTAATGTAAACTAAAAATTTCTTCTCTTGGTCTCGTTGATAATGCATTATTCAGCTGGGGGTTTCACTCGAGTTAAAACTGAATTTACTGTGTCCAGTTTGGATTTCGTTACGCCGTTCCTTCTTTAATCTCGGTAATCATTGCCTTGAGTCATCGAGCAAACAAAATTATGACCAGATTAGTATTGAAAAATTATGGCTTATATGAAACCTTAATGTTTTTATCAAGAAAAAAATATATATAATTCATATCTTTGGAAAATATGTTTTTTTGGGATATGGAAAATATGTTTTTTTTATGATATTATTCCTCATTAGTCCTCAACCCCAATACATCCTTTCCATACTATTATTCCGATCACTTTAAGCCATATTTAAAGTTGAAACTTGGAAAAGGAAAAAATAATAATAACTAAAAGTTTAAATTTAATAATAATTTTATTGACCTTTTATCACATACACTTTAACATTTATACTTAATACATTACTTTTTAGATATAAATGAAAATACTCCATTGGTTACAAATAGAGATAAATTTGACTAATTATTTTTTTGCTACAAAAATTTTGAGTGCAAAATTTAAAATTCAGAATTTAACAGATGCTATAGAATATTAGAAGTAAGTTTCTTTTAAATTCCTCTTTAGTTCTTCTTTTAGCCCCCTTCTTTAAGTTTTTAAGTTGACCCCTATATTATAAAATGTTTTTCTAAAAATGAATTGTAATAAAAAAAAATAGAAAAAGACGGGAAAAAAAAATCGAGTGCAGAAGAAGATAAGCTATGACCACCGCATGAGATTTTTACCTAAAATTTAAATGACGCGCGGACATGAAGGTATCTAAAGTCTAAACCATTAATCTGTAGTACTGGACTCAATTGAAGTCCGCCAATCATCGGATCCTCTATAAATACTCGTTATTCAGTGGGGCTCTCCCCTCTTTAAAACCCTTGGTTCATCGAATTCTCAAGTTTTTGGTCTTTTTTGTTATGTTATCATCATACCTGTCTAACCCTACCGCTATAATAACCTCATCTCCATATTTTTCATAAATTTCCTTTCTGTAATCAGGTAAGCTTCTGCTTCGGTAATGGAATTGCTTTTGTATCTTTTATATCTAGATGCATATGCGTATACTGAAACGTGTCTTTTGTGATAACTTTTGATGATATTAGCCCTAATTTCTTAAAAGTTCTTTGTTTGCTTGTTTCTATGTAAAATAATTTTTCAATAATTTCTGATTGGTTAATTGTTGAATTGAGGATGACAATGAAAGATAAAGCTCGAGTATATTTTGATTATTAACCCCGACAAAAAGAGTCCCATCTGCAAAATTTTAAAATTTCAAACTTATAGATTTTTGTCCAATGTTTACTCTTAAATTTATTAGATTTGTTGAGTGTTCAGTTCTCCGTTCCACAAAAAGAGCCCACTTTTCATGCTTCAAAGATATATTGCCATCAAAATAAATGGGACTCTTTTTGGATTTTTTGTGTGTTGTTGACTGGGACTCTCTTACCTGTCTGAGGTTGAAGTATTTCCTTTAAAGGTATAAAGTTTTGTGAAGATAAAGTTTCCTTTTAGATTTTTATTGGTAACCCATCAAGGTGTACACTGCTTTCTATCTGGAATTTGTAGGTGCTTTTCTGCTTTATAATGCCATTTTCATGCCTTAGTTATTGAAAGCTCTATGGTATGGGTACAATTATCAATTATGTTTCCCCCCCTCTCTTCTTTCATTCAGTTATGCTCACGCAAACATACAAACATGCACAAATACTCAACCAGAAGATATTATTGGTTGACATTTTGTTTTATCTATTTCAGATGGCCGCTAAACCACTTACAACTGAGGCAATTGCTCTGACAGAGAAGAAAATGGACATGACACTAGGTGTGAATATTTCCATTTGAAATATTTCTTTGCTTATTTTTATGTATTATTAATTTTTTAATGCTAAAAGATTGTGTCTGTGCTTTTCTTAACTTAGATGATATAATCAAGATGTCCAAAAATACCACTAGTAAACCTAAGAAGCAGCAGAGGGCTTCAGTAAGTAACTTCTCTCTTTTAGTGTGCATATACTTATCCAAGTTTACTGAAGTGTATGAGTATCTTATATGAATACTTTATTTCTTGTTATTCGTTATCTTATCTCCTGCAGAATAAAAGTGAGAAGTCTTTTAATAATGCTTCCCTAGATAAATCAGTAAAGGTGCGACGCTACATGAACTCAAGATCCTCGCTTAGACAGGTTCAAGCTGAATCACAATCATTTTGTTGTAGATATGGTTATTTGGGAGATTTGACATTGAGCTAGTTTTTTCCCCATGTATTTGGACTTTTACATAGCCTTGTTTGTCTAAATATCCTATCTTTTTACAGGCTGCTCTTGCTCAGAGAAGGTCAAATTTCCAAGGAAACCAGTTTCCTTTGGCGGCTGAGCATGCTCGAAAGGCTGTAGTTGCTCCGATTCGTAGTAGACCTTTTAATCATAGCAGGGCAATGAATGTGAATACACCAAGGTATTTCTTGTTTGATTCTCTATTGTACCTTGATTGCAACAAAAATCACCTATTATTGGTGTAACAAAAAGTTTCTGTGATAATGATGAGTTACGGTTGAGATTAGCATATATTGACTTTATATCTTATAAAGAAATTTGTTTTGTATTTTTGTTGCAGGTATGTGTTTCTTCCATATTTGATGATGCTTTTGGTTAGCATATCTATAGAATCGAGTACTCTTGGTGAAACTCATGGATGTGGTCAGGTTTAAATGGCAAACACTTTGTTGGAAGTTTCTCCAAGTGGTTATTTTGACTTTTCATTCATAGAAGAGTTTCTGCATGTTTAAGCTTTGATATACATGGCATATGTGGTTGGACTATTAGTTTGAGCAGTGTGCAACATTTTTATTCGAATCTATATCGTGTAGACGAGTTAAGACAGTTTGGTTGGCTACTAGTGAAACAATGAAGAATGCTTGAGAAAGTGGGTGGTTTTGAACTAGGTAGTTGCAGAGAAATTTTGACCTACAAAGTTATTGCAATGCAAGCAAAAAGTTCATAAATTGGATCGAGGGCATGATATTATAAAAATATCTTGCTTTGGAGTTGTATAAATTTGGTAGTTAGTGGTTTGCTTGTTCAAGCTTTTGCCAAATTCATACTGTTCGTCGGTAGTTTCATTTGAAGGTTATCCTCATGGAAGCATCTCTTTCACTTGTTGAGATCTGTTGCTTTCATTATTGTAGGCTTATGCTGGGTTGGTCCATTCATTCTGCTTTAACTATCCCTTATGCTACACTCTGACATACAAGCTTTCGTTACTGGATTGTGCATTGTCATTCTATAAAGGATGAAAATAATTCAGGATTTAACTAAGGCACTAAGTTTCGTCTTCTCTTCTTGTGTTAGTATGTCAGTATTCCTCTAGTAAACACTGGGATTTTGATACAAGTTATTCATACACCTGTACCATTAGTTCAATCTCCTGTAGTATGGACTCTGTTGCATTGGGAGAGATCTTTAAAATCCTTGGAATAAATGAGGTTGTGAATTGTAATTATATTCTACATTATATCAAATCAGGACCTTTTGATTGCTACAAGATACATTTGTTGTGTTTGAATTTTTGTTTCCTCGAGGTACACATTTTTGTCAAGTTATCTCCATAAAGTGTCTTTTTGCGATAAAATTTACCGGTTCCATGCTGAGATTGGGAGTCGTATAGGGAACCTCTGGTTAAAGTTCATTCCATATGTGCCTGGCAAAATTCTTTCTTCTGCGGTAAAATTTTCCTATGAGTTGCATGCCAAGATTGGAAGTTGTCTAGGGAAGATCTCCTGTATTGTGTGGTGGAGGAAATTGACCTGTGTGGTTTTCGTTGGGTTTTTCGGCTCCATGAATTCCGGTTCTCCAGGTTTTTGGTTAAGGCAGACATTTCTTCTTCTTTTATTAAGACTTAACATCAAATCAATTATTTCGGGAGCCTGTTCAGCAATGAAAGATTTTCTGCAAGATCTAAGATCTAAGATCTTTCAGCTTGTGTCTTGTTGTTTGTCATGTATGGTCCTGACAGTTCTCTGTTACGACCAGTGAAGTTAAAGAATGGTTCCTCAACTGGAAAATTTTCTTCAAGATATACGATCTTCTCCTAGTGTCTTGTGGCTTGTCTTGTAATTCTGTTAGATGGATTAATAAAATGATTGATCGTAGGAAGTTCCGTCTGATCAAATGTAAAAGTATGTTGGTGTAAAAACTTGTCAGTGATGTTGCTGGCAGTTTTTGGTACTACCAGTGAAACTAAGAACAATTTCTCAGTAACATTCTCCAATTGTCGTTTACTTTTGCTTGCAGGGTTGGAGCCCCACCAGTTCAGAGGAGGGCTGTACATGGAGGGTTTGTTATGAAGGTATCATTCCTTATATTCTGCTGAAAGTTGGAATACATTCCAGTTTGTTAGGTTTTATTTAATATTTGTCAAACAAAGAGTTGCATGGCCACGTGGTTCACTAGCTTTATGACTTGTTACTGTGTGCAGAAGCCGCCCCAGCAGCAAGTGAAGGTGTTGCCGAAGCAGAGGCCTCAGACGCTGGACTCTTTATTTGCAAACATGAAGGAACAGAGAATGAGGGTCTTGTCCCAGCAGAATAATACCGGAAGACGGAATGGAGGTGGCCAACAAAGACAGCAGTGGGGAAGAGGTCGCTTTGGCAATGGATAGAAACTTATCCTGCCCATCTTTATGGGATCCCTTGCGTATGCATACAAGAAACAATGAACGAGTGCTTGTGGTAGGTAGCTTTCAAGTTAAAGTTTAGAGGCACTGAAATTGATGTACCTTATAATTTTCTTTATTATCACCTATTCATTGCTCTTGGGTCTGTATAGCTTTACTTGGGCTACATTTCCTTTTCGACTATTGAATGGAACAAAAGCTCTAATATCTGCTACTCAATTTGCAGTTTCTCTATACGCAATCGTATTTTACTTGAAATTAACTACTTCTGTGAGCCGTTGCTATGGTTTTCTGTCCTATTGAACTTGAATGGTGTGATAAATTGATGTTCTCTTAATCTCTGCGTAAGATGTTTGTGTATGAGTTTGACATGATATCCAGAAGTGGAAGTGCGTTTAAGTTAAAAGTAGAAAGTAACATAAGAGGGAACTCTAAAGTTGCTAATGGAACACACTCCACCCAATAAGAAATTTTATATATGCCCAAGCATGTGAGGTACCACCACATGCTCAAGCCAAGCCCAAAGTTCACTACTGCATTATGAATTGGTCATAGTTCTGTTCAAGTTCAAGGGTTCTCATCATAAAATAATAATAATAATAATAATAATAATAATACAATTTTTTTCATCATAAGAATTCCAACACGAGTTATTTTGAAATAGCTTTTTATTAATATTTTAGAATAAATTGGCAAAATTCTTTTAGTTTGGCATTATGTAGTGACAAGCAAGTTGAAGGGAATAATCTGTTTGTGACCTGGTCATCTTGCTTGCTAGCTATCTCATCAATGATTTAGTACGTAGTGGCAACTTGATTATTTTTGCAGCTGCTACAAGAAAGTACTTAAAAGAGCATCTTCAATAGTCTCTTTAATTAATTTTGGATATTCAAATAGGTGAGCCACGTCAGAAAAATTATCTTCAACAACCTCTTCAACTTTAGTCATCAAATCTGCAATCTCATTATTTCTCTTCAAAATATTTATGAAAGGCTAAAAATATTTATTTTGCTTGATGGGTTTAATGTACAGCTCATTCAAATTGCCGCGTAGGTCAACAAACTTTAATTTGAAGTTTTTTTTACTACTACTCTTGTAGATGCTCTAATAATTGAGAGGGGGAGAGAGGAATAAATGCTATGTTTGGATTGGTGGAATGAGAGAAGGAATGGAATGACACATTCTTATGGAATGAAAAAAAATTGTGTTTGGTTACTTGGGGGAGAGAGAATATGAAATAATTCATTCCAACTAAAATAGAATGAATGATTTTACATGAATGATTCTACTCTTTATTCCATTACTTCAATTCAAACATAGAGTTTATCAACTAGTTACTTGCAGAATAATTTGCCAAAAAAAAGTTTGCCAATTTAAAACCTTAATTTCCATCGTTATACTCTCCAAATTCTTATAATAGTAATAATCCAGAATCTTGCGATGGTGGCAGCCTCTTAAAAAAAGTTGAAAAAGTACAATTTTTTTTTTATATTCTGAATGGGCCAGCTGAATGAAATTGAAAGGGACCAATCCCTTTATACGTCACTCACATATACTTGCTCCTATTATAATAAATATTCTCTGTTCTTTAATATAGGTCGTTTTAGAAAAATATTTTTGTTCTTTAATATAAATCGTTTTAAAATTTCAAATAAGCATTAATTACTTAGTTTTCAATATTACCCCAAATATTAAATGTAACTTTGGTTCTCTCACTATTTTTTGTCCAATAAATAACAATATCTTATTTCAATACAAGGATAATATAGACAATTGATATTATAGTTAATGCTATATAATTATTATCTTAATACTTATACATAATCCTAAAACGATCTATATTAAAGAACGGATGAAGTATTAATATATGATGATCTGTCTATGGTGTGGCCACCACAGATTCTTGTGAATAAGCTATAGTATAATGCGTGGAACCATTAATATTATACTAGTACTCATAAATTTAACGTTTGTATGCATTAAATATATACTTACGTATGAGGGTCTCATATTTTACTATAATTGGGGTGGGGTGGGGTGGGGCGGCGTGGGGGGCGTCCGGTGTACCTTTTTTTTTTTAATTTTTATCATAATTATGAGAATAATAAATAAAAAATAATAGAGTAAATTTGAACAAAAAATTATAAAAGAAAATATATTTTTATTAAAAAAATACTGTAAACTGTTTACGGTATTTTTTCAATAAAAAATATACTTTTTTTTATAATTTTTTGTTCAAACTTATTCTATTATTTTTTATTTATTATTTTCATAATTATGATAAAAAAAATTAAAAAAAAAAGGTGCACCGGACTTACTGGTCAATAGGTGCACCGGACCAACCCCCCCCCCCTCCCCCCTCCCCCCTCCCCCCTTACCCCTTACCCAATTAAAGGAATAGGTGAGACAACCGAACCGACCAAGAGACTGTGTGAGAAACTAACCCACGTACGTACGTACCTAGTTTTTGTTGCTGATTTCTTCAGTCTTTCAAAACCTCACGTTTAGTTTTGATGGCGCAAGTAAAGAAGGAGGATGGATGGAGTAGCCTTTTACGGATAAGATTAAATGATTAATACTACTAGTAAGTATCTCACCCTTTTTTTTTGAATTCCAAAATTAAGTAAATTACTACAATTTAATTATCTCCGGCCGGTCTAAGGGGCTGCTTCAATGCCGGTTAAGTTGTTCACCCACTTCAATCAAATCTCTTTTTATGGAGTAGTATGCATTAATTAAGCTTTGAAAAAGTAATACTCTACCACCTGAATTAAGTGCTCAAATTAATATGAATGAATACAATTAACTCAAAATTAAACTCCTACGTGTCCCAGCCCCTCATTTTCTATGCGAGAACTAGTACTACATTTGGGATCCACATTCCCCTCCCTTGTCCTCATTCCTTACCTACATATATTTTATACGTTTCTACACCTGTAAAACCAATTTCACTTTCTTCTTCTTCTTCTGACAAGAAAACTTGGAGTATATTTATATTTAAACCCACTCAATTAATTCTGTGGTCATATATTTTGTATTTAGGTAGGTATTTTCTGTGGATTAATAGATTATTATGGCGCAGCAGAGTATTTTGGTGACTGGGGGAGCAGGATATATTGGAAGCCACACGGTTCTTCAATTGTTATTAGGGGGATTTAAGGCTGTTGTGGTTGATAATTTAGACAATTCTTCTGAAATTGCAATCAAGCGAGTGCAGGAACTCGCTGGTAAATTTGGCCCTAACCTTTCTTTTCATAAGGCGAGTTTTTCTTTTCCTTAACCCTTATTTTGTTTTCATTTATTTGTTTTGATGGCCTTTTTCCTCAACTATTGCAAAGATTGGATTTTTATTAGTTTTCGGCGAATTTACCGTGTGAAGTTATTTCAGAAATTGAAAAGTTTTCAATTTTTTTTCTTCTTCTTATTATTTTAAATTTAGAAAATGTTCTGTTTTATTTTTTTTATTTATTATTTGCTACTTATAATTTCATGCCTGTTAACTTTTAGAATATTTTTTCTGAACGATCCTTCTGTGATGGATTGCATTATGAACATGTTGATTTATCATGTTTCTGGGTTTGTAGCCTCTCAAATTTTGGTTGTTCTATTGGAAATTGAAATGTGAAACTGTTTTTTATGTGATGTTTGTTGATTATTGTAATCAATTGGACATGCAGCTAACGACCCTTCATTTATAATTATTGTTGCATATGCAGATTGACATCCGGAATAAGCCTGAACTTGAAAAGCTTTTTACTTCAACAAAGTAAGCTTTCTCCAATTCCCCTAATATACAAAATTTTAATATAGGCATATGATTGGATTTTATAAACATTCATTTTACCATGTTATAAACTTGTGGCCTAAAGCCAAACTTCTGATTTTAAGCTTCTATGCAAATTAGACCGCTAATTTTAACTAATAATCTTTGAGATGAGTTTAGGTTGTGAGGCCAAATATAATCATTTTGTTTGCATATCTCGAAAATATCTACACCAGGAATACGATACTATGAATGCTAAAGTTTGGAATTTCTTTGGTTCAATTCTGCCTCATTTTATCAGTGAAATCTTCTTCTTTTTTATCCATCTGCTTGATTTGCAGGTTTGATGCTGTTATTCACTTTGCTGGTTTAAAAGCAGTTGGTGAAAGTGTTCAGAAACCTTTGATGTATTATAACAATAACATTATTGGTACAATTACTCTATTGGAAGTCATGGCTGCTCATGGATGCAAGAAGGTATTTTTCTTATGGTACTTTATATTTTTCTTGATTAAGCATGCACATTAAGTCACATTTTAAACAAGGTAGAAGATTACTATGTTGATATAAAACATATTTGCATAACCCTTTCACTTAAACTAAAAGGGCACTTTCCCCTGCCTGAAGGTCCAATTTAATATGATTCCAAGTTCTTCATCACCAGTTTTTTTTTTTTGGTAATTCTGAATTATCTAACAATGACCTTTATATCGTTCTTGTTATGGGTTGTTTATGAGTTCAACAAAATTTAGGTTAGAATATTATTTTATTCATCTCTTTAATTTCTTCTGGTGTATGTGGATGTGTTTTGAGCATTTAAAGGATGACACATTCCCCCTTGGTCCTTGAAATTTATATCATGAGATATTATAATTTAGTTGTTAGGTCTAATTTATTTTGTCAAACATTTCAGCTTGTGTTTTCATCATCAGCTACCGTTTATGGTTGGCCAAAGGAGGTGCCATGCACAGAGGAGTTTCCACTATCTGCAACAAATCCATATGGGCGAACCAAGGTATAATTTGGGCTATGTATCACGTTCATGCTGTTTTAGAGCTTGATTATACTTGCTAGCAGGGTAGTAGATCATCTCTCATTATTGCGGACTTTTCTTACCTTTACCAAAACTTCTGACATTTGTTTATATTTCTGCTGCTCCATTGTGTGGTTCACATAGTGATAATTAATACCTTTTTGATGTTATTCATTTCAGCTTTTTATTGAAGAAATATGCCGTGATATCTACCAGTCAGACTCAGAATGGAAAATTATATTGCTGAGATACTTCAATCCAGTGGGTGCACATTCTAGTGGAAATATTGGTGAGGATCCTCGAGGAATCCCAAATAATCTTATGCCCTTTGTGCAGCAAGTGGCTGTTGGCAGGAGACCTGTGTTGACTGTTTTTGGAACTGACTACTCAACTAATGATGGTACAGGGGTAGGCCTTCTTAGCACTTCTCTTAGACTAAGTTATTGTTTTATTTATTGGTTTATTTTCTGATGACCTTAAACACTCAGTAGAGCATGCTTGATCTGTCTTCTCAGTACATTTCTTTGGCCTGATTTTTATTTTCCTTTGAACTTGTGTGCCAAATCTTGTCATTTTGCAATGATTGCCATGTGAATTTAAGTAAGCCCCATTACCCGTCTCCCTGATGTGTGTGTGTTTAAAACTTCTTATGAACCTCTAGTTTCTTTTGAAGGAAATATTAAGCTTTTAATGTTGAACATGCACATCAATCTTACCTGATGTGTGTGTGTGTTTTTTAACTTCTTATGAACCTCTAGTTGCTTTTGAAGGAAATATTAAGCTCTTAAATGTTGAAAATGTGCATCAATCTGGATTTGCTGTGGAAGAGTTTAGCTTTTATTGGGTTCATATTACTATTGTAATATAGATGCTTGGATTGGTAAATTGCATGGTAAAGATCTTCTAATTTAAAAATGTGGTAAGAGTTAAAATGCATAGCATCAGTTGCTATTGTTTATGTAAACAATAGGGACTATCACCTATTATATGGGTATGCTTGGTTGATAAAGACACAAAATAAAATAAAAATTCTCGAACAATTACCAAAGGAGGTTATCTTTCTAGAGTCTAAACTATCCACTCCAAGAACCTCAATGCACCAAAGTGATATTTGTGCAATTCTATGGTACATATGCTCATATAGAATAGTTAAGGATTAGAGTGTTATTGGTATCGTCTTATAATTATTTTTCATTTGCAATATGCTTCCAATTTAGGTTTAACATTTTAGCTTTCTACTTCTCAGGTACGTGACTACATCCATGTTGTGGATTTAGCTGATGGGCACATTGCTGCATTGAGAAAGTTACCTGATCCTTCTATAGGTACGTATGAGGTGATCTGATTCTTTTTTTCCGGTCTCATTTTCCATGGTTTAGTATTCCTGTTTCCACTTTCCACCTTTTATTTTTATTCCCCTTGATTGGGTGCTAAACAGGCAGTTGTCTATCCATAGTTATGTCACAAAATTGCAAATAAACTGCTCAGAATAAAACGACTAATACGCAAAGTATAGTTGTAACTAGCACAATCTCATATCTATAACTGTTCATGCAGTTTTACTCAGTGTTATATGATACATTTTTCTAAAAAGCTTTGACAACCATCTCTTATTTACTTGTCGTTGGACCAATATTCTGGTTATCTTTCTACTAGTCCTTGTTGTGCCATTTATTTAAAGATATGATGTTATACTTGCACAATTTGATGTAATGTAATATGTTTCTCTTGCAGCTGTAGATTGAATATTCCATAATTCTTTAATTTGTGTTACTTTGGTTCCAATTAATTGTGTTACTGTAGCTTGTGAAGTGTACAACTTGGGAACTGGGAAAGGAACATCAGTTCTGGAAATGGTTGCAGCATTTGAAAAGGCATCTGGAAAGGTATTGAACTTCTAAACTTGTGTCCAGTATTCCAAGGAGCCAAAATTTGGAAATGAATGAAAGTTTGTGGAATATGTTGTTTGATGTTTAATGTATTATAGTTCAGTATCGACGTTAGTCTATATAACTTGGTTCCACAATTTGTCGAGTTGGGTAGGTCTGGAACTGTAATTAGACTTTACCACAAACAAATTGATATAGTTGTGAGATATGGTTCAATGGTTCAATATGCAAAATCTTTTAAAGTTATACATTTTGATTTGCAAATGAAGTTCATTCTCAAGTTTTAGGTAGTTATCTAGATGATCTGTTCTAGAAACTAATCTCTTTCCCTCCCACCCTTCCTCCCTCCTAGTTGCACCTTATATTCTATCAGTTCAAAATTGGACTTTCTCGGACCAAAGATAGCAAACTGCTACTAAATAACTCTATAACCTTCTTGTTCTGCTTGTTCTAGAAAATTCATCCGGTGATGGCTGAGCAAACTGCTACTAAATAACTCTATAACCTTCTTGTTCTGCTTGTTGTAGAAAATTCCTCTGGTGATGGCTGGGCGGCGTCCTGGTGATGCTGAGATTGTGTATGCATCAACGGTGAAAGCAGAACACGAGTTAGATTGGAAGTAAGTAATCTGATTTTACTGCAAATAATTGTCCTGGTAATGTTTAAAGATTTAGGATTCTGTTTTCGAGCTTATTATGTTCTGGTTATGCCTTTTCATTTGTGAAACCCTTACATTACCTGCTTACTAAATAATGAAAAAGTAATATTGATTGAAAGAAAAAGAAGATCAAGTGATATGTTGTGAGATTGTGGAATTAAATTGTAGAAGTAATAGTAGTAATTCACTGTTGTCGTACTCATTTTGACTTGTAAATAATACTTTGGGGGGTTTTTGCAGGGCAAAGTATGGCATAGATGACATGTGCAAAGATCAGTGGAACTGGGCCAGCAAGAATCCATATGGCTATGAACCTCCAAAACCTAATGCTTGACTGACTGGTAGGGCTTACACCTTAGCATATCATTTTTGTCTGCAGTTCCTATGCCTCCCTTGCTGCTATGTTGATCTATCGCAATCTTAGGGAAGCATTTCAGTTTAGGTTTTGCAGAGTAGTAATAGAGTTGCAATAAGGATGATATGTAAAATATATATATATATATATATATATATATATATATATATATATATATAAGAAACCATTCTTTTCTCAAATTAACTTTAATGAGTCAGTCTTGCTGGGATAAAGCAGCCTCATATGCCAGGTTGGTAAGTAGTATCAAAGGTGGAGCCTTTGTAAAGGTTGTGTCTTTTGCATGTATGGCTAGGGATCTTATTATAATGAGAAGAAGTTTAGTTAAGCAAGCATTATTTTATAACGACTTTGTTTGTGCTCGTCATTTTTTCCCCAATTGTTTTACCCGCCTCTCTCAAAACAAGTTATCCTCTTCACAATTTTAAAATAAAAGTTTTGAGGGCAAAAAGGAAAAATGAAAATAGAATCATGCTTGCAAGCACTATTAAAAGTTTTAAAATGTAATGAAATTCCATTCCATTCTTAGTTGTAACGAGTCATTCCAATCCTTCCAAAAAATAAAATTTAATTTATAAATTTGTTAGGAATAAGATTGATTTATTTCATTTTAATTTTAATAGAACAACTAAACACACATTTTTTTCATTTCATTAGAATGAATCGTTTCATCCAACCTTATTCTTGTAATCCAAACAAGTAACCGTACAATTTGCAATATATAGCGACAAAAGTCCTCAAACTAAGTACTACACGTTTCTGTCTTCTTAATTTCTTTCTCATCTCTTTTTATGGGCTCACACAACCTGCTTTGAGAAAATAACAGCTTAATTCATCAATTTGTAAAATTAATTTCCTACTATTGTATTATTTCTGTTTTTGTAAAATTACTGACCTACAAACACTATTGCTTATCTACCCAACTGATAAATTAAAAGACACCTCTATATATACGTCATGTGTTCCAAATTTTATACAAGTGCTTTGGGGTTCCTTGTATATACACCAAAAGAAATACTTCTGCAAACAAAAACATCAAATAAAAATAAAAATGAAAAATAGTATATATTGTCAATGTTTATGTCGACCATTTGATTGTCACTCTGTTATATGAGTATAGTATTTAATTGTCAGATTATTTATAAAATTTATTAAGTATGAAATTAAATTTGATCCAAAATAATTTAACAACCGAGTCGAGATCAAATTTTAAAAATTACTGTAGTAATTATTTATATTTCGAGAGAAAGTTCAAAATCAAATTTGCAGTCTAGCGAAGATAATGAACCGAACCGAACCGAACCGAATTATTTGGTTCATTTTACTACCTTAAAAACAAACTTCAACTTTTGATTGACGACGACTCTATAACCTCTCTCTTTGCGGGGGGAGGGAGAAGAACCTCAAAAGATACCAGCAGGCTTTAGAAAGCACTCAGATCTTCTCTAAGTTACACTTTTCAAGGTTAAATCTTTTCCTTAATTCATACAATTACATACATATATATATATATATATATATATATATATGAATATATTCAATGTACTTGGATTTTTTCTAACCTAATCCTGGACCGTCTCTCGTTATCGTTCCATATATGGTCATGCAATTGATGTCTTTTGTCCATGTTTATATTTACACTATGCATTTTGCTGTTAATTTTGCCAATACTAACAAGGAATTTTCTTGAATGGTTCGTCTTGACTGCCGCTGAAATTTGGGAAATGAATGAGATGCTAGAATTTTATTAAATGTAATTAGATTTTAACAATTGGTGTTATGGAGCTATTTCGAAGCTACAAAATTGTGCTACTGCAGCCAGATTCCAAGATGCCCACCTTTAACAATTTTTGGGCAACAACTCTAAATTTTGGATTTTTGAACTGGTGGAAATTGTGTACCTAATTTCACTATTTTATAAATTAGAGGTCTCATATTTTAAAATCTCCTTTTCTGATAGAGGGGAGGAAGAAAGAAATTGATTTTCGGATCACCTTTTGCAAAGGAAAGTAGTTTTTAAAAAATTTGAAAAGGACAATGGTCCGCCCCACCCTACATGTAGCTCTGCCTCTGGCTATATTGCGTAGTTGGAAGTTGTAATCCATGCTCAGTCAACATGGATAAACTACAGTAGTACATTCATTAAAAAAAATGCAGCTCTCCGCTTTGTCTATATATGTTTACTTTTCAAAAGAAAAAAGGTTAACTTTTTTGCATCTGTCAGCGTTCAAGTTATCAAGTGTCCTGGGAATGTTTACAGGTGAGTTGTGTGATACTTTCTCCTTTATTTAAAAGGTATCACTTTAACTAATTCATGGCTATGAGAAAGTTACCTGTAGTTTTGAAATTTACCTTTGAGGTGGACCAGGTGGTTGAGTACTTTATATTCTTTTATTTACCAAGCTTGTGTTTTTACAGTCTGAGCATGTACTATGAATATATGAAGCTTGGAAGTGAACAGAAGCAATTTTATGGGGTAGAAAATCTAAAATTATGAGGCTTAATGTCAATGCTTGAGTTGCTTCTTGAACAGTAGGAATATGGGTTTTGGAATTTAGAGTTAGTCAATAATAATAAGGACATCAAAGCTTTCAAAATATTGTAGACTACTCCCTAGAATGTCTAATGTCTCTGACCAATAATGGGAGAACATTTCTAGAAAATTGGTTCTTTTCTCTTGGATGGCAGAATTTGCATCGATCTCGACAAAGGAAAATTGAGATGGAGGAGGAGATTCATTTTGAAGTAGTGTTGCATGTGTAGGAGGGCGGAGGAGATGTTGGATCACTTGATATTGTGTTATGGATAGCATGCAACCTTTGTTATTTGATGTCATCTTGTTTGAAATTACTTGGGTGATGCTGGGATTGGTGCAATAATTCCTTGGGGATTAAAAGGACTCCAGTGGGTAAGCAGTGCATGAGGTGATAGGATAGGAGTCCAAACTGCTTGTAGTAGCTATTCCTGTATTCTATCTCGCCTTTTTTTTTGTGAGACCTTTTTAGTTAATGGATTTTCTATGCTTGTAGCCGCTTTTGGAATGAGAGGAACATCAAGTGTCGAATGCATATACTTAGATCTTGTATTGAATCTAACCCTATAAGTTGAAAATACTGGTTCCTGGCCTTTACTGCCACTGGATTCAAATGTGAAATTCAATCAATAATAGCACTTTAATCAATAAATTCTTGATTTATTTAAATCCTGGATAGCCTTTGATATCTTTCTCTTATGGTTTTGGATGTATGAAACTTGGCTTAAGCTAGCTGATTTGATTATTTTCAACTTTGTGGATGTTCACAGCCTTTTTAACTGACAGGCCATTAAGTGTGAAAATCCTATAAATAGGGATTGAGATTGTTACTAGCTTTAAATAATAGGAATCTGGTTGTCATTTGTTGATATGTTTCTCATTTTGGAATCCGGTCTGTTTACTGACTGCTTACTGGAGTTTGCTTCTGGCTTGCAGTACATGTTTCACTGATTTGAAGAAGAAATATTCAGAGCATAAGGTGTCATGGGCTCAGTCAGGCAGCATTTCAACCTTTCAGGACCATCACACCTAACTACCATCGACTGGTAAGACCACTCCTTGTAAAGTAACAGTTCCGAATTTTTGTTGAGGTTTTTTTAATGGATGTTGTGTCATTGATCACTGGTTTAGAGAAAACACACTTAAACTGACATTAATTACTAAAAGCCTCATCAAGATGAGTTCTGCTTCAGCAGACAAGGCAAAAGTGATTGTTATGCTGTTAAACTCGGGGCTTTATTAATCAACTAACAGGTTCCCACAGGGCCATACAAATTGGGCCAACTTCCCCATAACTACAACAGTTGTCTGCATCACAGTTCTGTCCAAGTTTTCGTAGTGAAATTCGCATTAGGTTATGTTCGCCATGAATTTTCTGTATAAGATGGAGGACTTTTTCTACTTGCCTCCACCTTCCAAAGAAAAACTCTACATATGTATAAACTTTAAATGCCCATGGGTGTTCACCATTCCTTGTTCTACCACAACCTAGTTTAAATGTATATAATTATATACGTGCATGTAGGACCCACATCACTTGCTATATCTTTTCCTACACAAATTTTTAGATGTTTATTCCATTTTGTAGCCTAATATCCTTGGATGCTTGTTTTGAGCTTCATACATATCAAATAGATGCAAGAAAGGTTCAAATAAATGTTTCCTATCCAGGAAGAGTGTGGAGCACCAAAGGTCTATTGCTGCAAGTTTGGTTCAAGGTGTATATGTTTTAGAGCGGGACCGTCATGAGAAACGGGAAGGTTTGCAAGCTCTTGGTCCTCCTTGGTGGGAATTCTTCCATTTCAAGCTATACTGTCAGCTTGTTGATGATGCTGATTCATCCATTTTTGGTGCCATATTTGAACTTAACCTCCTTACACCAGAGTGCAGCCTCTCAATGAATGAAATGCCTTGTTATGTTGTCGCCTTTCGGGGAACCATTATGAAAGGAGATGCTTTTTTAAAAGACCTCCAATTGGACCTCCACTTCATCCGAAACGGACTTCACCGGACGTCTCGCTTTGATGTAGCTATGCAAGCTGTCCGGAACTTGGTTGCTGCAGTTGGTAATTCAACTATCTGGTTAGCTGGCCATTCTCTGGGGTCTGCTATGGCAATGCTCGCGGGAAAGAATATGGCTAAGATGGGCATCTTTCTTGAAACTTTTCTTTTTAATCCACCGTTCTTTTCTGCACCTATTGAGAGGATAAAGGATAAGAAAGTGAAACATGGGATCCGATTCACAAGCAGCTTGATCACTGCAGGACTTGCTTTTACTGTGAAGGTTAGCAAAGAGAAGAATCGGTCAGAAGATCCATTTGTTACTTTGTCTGCATGGTTGCCATGTTTATTTGTGAATCCGGCTGATCACATATGCTCAGAATATATTGGGTATTTCAAACACAGGGAAAAGATGGAGGAGATTGGAGCAGGAGGTATTGAGAGGTTGGCAACTCAACATTCAATCGGGGGTTTACTTCTGAGTGCAATTGGGAAAGAGTCAGAAGAGCCACTGCATCTCATTCCTTCGGCCAATCTATCAGTTAATTTAACTCCTTCTGTAAGCTTTAAACAAGCTCATGGAATTCACCAGTGGTGGAGTTCAGATACGAGTTTGCAGTCCACACTCTATTGGTTCAAATAAATATTCTTTAGAATTCTGGTGACACTTTCTACTTGTGAAAAGGGAAGGGGTGGGGTGGGGGTGCCTTTTGTTGTAAAAGGTGATGTTATTAATTTATCATGCATAGAAAGATGGGGTGCTTCTAAGTCTTGGTCTTAGTTGATACTTGTAACTTGAGTTCTTTCACATCCTTTCTCTGTTTGCTACTCAGTTGAAAGTAATATATTTGAGAAACCCTTTTTCATGTTGAGGTTTTGGCAAATTCATTGGCCTAACTGGACATGCTTGAAAGAGCTTTGTTATTATTATTTTAATTAAAAGGAATAATCAGGCATATATATTTGGCTGATAAAGTAGAAATATATTTGTACATTGCATTGTAAACATTGGAGTATATACATAAAGCCTCGTATTTGCCACGTTTTTGAAAATCTCTTTCTGTTCTCATTTTGACATTTACACGAGCAACTAATTATATTACCAGCTCCAAAACACTGGACTGGTTTTAGGTTTAGCCTTGTCGATCACTACAATTGTACTTGCTTTTTAAACCTTAAGCCAAATATTAACAAGCGGCACTTATGTTGAGATTGTAGCTCAAAAATGAGTAACTTATAGGACGTAGAGTTACCATTTCCGTAACAACCTGTTTGGATAGACTCCAAACAATAACTTTGATTTCTCATTTTACTATTAATTTTTTCAAATTTAGTAAAAGTAAATGCGTGTTAACTTTATATTGTTCATATTCTATGAGATGTACAATATTGGAAGTGGTTAGCATAAAGTTTATTTTTGGATAAGTTGGTCAATTGATCAATAGAGTGTTAACACACGTGCGAAGCTCTATGTGTGTCAGCATTTTATTAACCAATTGACCAACTTACTAGTATAAAATAAATTACATGCTAACCGGATCCGACAATATATACGTCTCTGCTTGATACTTATAGCAACCAGACCACCAAATGGGGCCATGTATGTAGGTAGTACAATGATATCTATCTATCTATCATGGCGGATCAGTGGACATTGGACAATCTCGTGACCAGTAAAGTCAAAAAGCCTACTGTATGTAGTGTACTAGTAAAAGACAATGGAAGAAGAAGAGCCACTCATTCAGCCATTCTTTCTTGGATCCCGAGGAAAGAGCGGGAGAAGATGATGAATGATTCAACTGTCTCAAAAGTCTGCACCCATAGTGTAATGGCCCTGCCCCACCACTTCCCCTCCCTCTCTACCATGCTACTCGATTCCAAATTCAAAATTAGAATTGAAATATCACATGTACAATTTCATTTAGTCAGAATTTAGCTCAAAATTTGATGCTATATTACAATTCTAAGATTTGAAATTAAGTTGCAGAACAATGACTTCTCCACTTAAAATTTGGAAAATATATTTTCAATGCTAGTATTTTTTTGTTTTTAGAGTTTTAATTTAGAGAAAATAAAGAGAAAATCTTCGAGTTAAAGTTGAAGAAAAACGAATAAATATTAAAGTAGAAAGGTGTCTTTGAATTTTAGCCGAAAGGAAAAAAAGAAGTGAAAGAAAGTGAGCATTTTTTTTGAGCCATTTTCGATAATAAAGTTGGAAAAAAATATTAAAATTTCCTCTTCTCTCCCCTAATTCTTTTCTTTTCTTTTCTTCAATTAAAAAACTCCCATACACCATTAGCCTACCCTTCTTTCCTGCAAACTTGTCCACTAAATTGCAAGTATTTTATTGATGGAGTTGCATTGATTGATCAAAACACCACACAAACACAGGAATTAGCAGCATTGTCCCAACCACCCAGTCAAAGATAGAAACTAACCACTGTTCATCTTTAGTTGCTTCAAGTCCCAATCAATCCCTTCATGCATAATTGCATATAATTTTTATTTATTTTTTTGGAGGGGTGGACAATGTAAAATTACCAAGTTAAAACTATCATGGCAAGTTTAAGAGATAATTATTAAGCTTTGAGATAAAATAATCAACACTTTACCACTAATTAAGATACACCATATGGCAAATTAGGATTCGATTATCATAAAGTTAACTTGAATTCAATTACCATGAAGTTAATTTCATTGTAAGTTGATCAATCGACCAATATAGTATTGACAGGCAGAGAACCTCCAATGTTGTATTAGTCAATTAACTAAAATTTACTTCATGCTAATCACTCTCAGTTAACTGCATATTAAATTAGTCAATTGACCAATACAATATTGACACGCAAAAAAAAACACCTAAAATTATATTAATCAATTGAACAAAATTAATTTCCTAATAGAGTCCTTCTACGCCGACCGGCTATTTCCGACCGGGGTAGTGACCGGCCGGAATTTTTTTTTTTTTGCTTTTGATTACAAAATAATTAATGTGATTTATTGGAATTGAAATTTTTATAAAATGCAGTGATTTAGGCGTCCGTTTGGATACACGCAACAAACAGGACTGTATAACCCTATTTATTACGTGTATCCAAACGGACGCCTAAATCACTGCATTTTATAAAAATTTCAGTTCCAATAAATCACATTAATTATTTTATAATTAAAAGCAAAAAAAAAAAAAAATTCCGGCCGGTCACTAACCCGGTCGGAAATAGCCGGTCTCCCTGGACTTTTTCTTCCTGATAACCATTCTTCCCTGACAAATTAATATGGCAAATTAAGGTCAATAGTCAACCACCAACATCACTCTCCTACAAAAAAATTTAATCAAAGACCAAAGCAGTCCCCATTAATGCACAAAAACACTTTTTACACTCGCATCTCACTAAATTAGGCATCAAATTAAAACACCCAATTCACCAAAGATTCCAAAAAAGAAAGAAAAAACTAAAAAACTAGTAATTCTTAGCAGTGGAAGCCTAATACAGATCCATCATTGACAGCAACGGCCACTCTGCAGTCGGAATTAGCTTCCACGTGGTGATTGAAAAAGTGCAGCATCCTCACCCGACCCTCCATCTCCAACCTCGATTCGATCTCCATCGTGGGCCCCACCCGGACTCCGTTTAGCCCGTCGGTGACGGTCGGAACAACATTCTGAGGCTGAGAAACGGCGGCCGACAACGGGAAAGACTGAACGGAAAACGTAGCGGCCATGTACTGTGTCCGGCCTGCTTCGATCTTTCCTGCCGGTACGAACATGAAGCCAACCTGACTGCCGGAGTAGAGTAGCTGCAGTGTGCTGTCGTAGTGGGAGAAGACTCCCTTGTTTGGGTTGTTGACGGAGACGTACTGGGAGAAGGTGAAGTTGACGGTGCCGTTAGCAATAGAGAATGTGGGGAGCTGGATGGAGTTAACGGTGAGTTTTGGGTGCTTGGGTTTGAGTACGGTGAAGAACACGATAAGGATCACTATGACAACGAATATTAGGAAGATTGATGCCACTACGCATGATGCCAAGTTTGTTCGTCCTGACGGAGGTCTCTGTGCCTTCACTGCCTTGCCCATTCCTTCAATTTCCTCAATTTAGTGAGAGAAGAGAGAAGAGAGAAGAGAGAAGAGAGGAGAGAGAAGGGCGTTTGGATGTAGTGTGGGGGTGAGTATAGACTACAGAGTATAAACATATTTTACAAAATTAGTTATATTTTAAATTTTTAAATTAAAAGTGATAATCAGTAATATTTTATAATTAGTTTACAATTACTATTATACTTATTTGTATCAAAATTAAATAATTTCATATTAATTTCAAATTTTAATATTTTAAAAATGAAGTATTTTTAATTTTAAAACAGGAAAGTACTAATAAGCAGAAAAGCCTAGTTATCCTCAGTAAAAAGTATTGGATATGATACATATAATCGAAAAATAAGTTGTCCTATATTCAAGTTGGTCGGATATGTATAAAAGTGTTGTATGGTATAATATCCGAATGCAGATGACATAATTTTTCCAGGCATCGTGAGGGAAAAGAAAATAATTAAGTATTGTTGCTCTAATTTTGTGTGTGCTTATTAGACAAAGGCATTCATACTTTTGAAGAATCATGGTGAATTATAGATAAAAACAAAATGCATAGAAGGTTTGAAGGGTTTGGAAGTTGATCAGTTGGGCTCACAAAATGACAATGTTTGTTTCTATTCTTGGTACCAATTAAAAGCAGGTAAAACATGAGACAACTTATTATGTGCATTCCTCATTCACCGTTTTGGTCTTTGACTCCTTCAAACCACAAAAAGAAACTTAAATGATCTTCTCCTGCACTGATAGTACCAAAAGATGTCAATTTGGGACAGTCATTCACCTTAGAAACAAACATATACACATTCAATCCAACCTAAGCAGGAGCACTAGAAAGTCCAGCAAATCCCAAAATTATAACCAAATCAAATCCTTTATTCATGATTTCATCTTCTGTTCACCATCAGAACACTGGAAGTTGAGAGTCATAAGAACAAAAGTGGAATAAAAAAGGTACAGGCTCAATGACAAGAAAAGAAGTCATCAACCCTTTGGTACCACCACCCCTCAGTCCATCCAAATGGACTGGTAATTTGATCTATATATACATATATTTATTTATCGATGAAACTCATTTCTTTAGGCCATTAAGTCGGAAGTTCATGAGTTGGGAGACGGTTTCAACAAATGCTGCTTCACTCATGCCGGGGAGCATGAAATCCTCAGCTTCATGAATGATCTCCTCAAGTATGGACTTTTTGTTCAAGGTTTCTCTGCACATGATACTTCCAATGGCAAAGGGATTGAGTCCTCTCTCGGTCCCTTTCTTCAGAAGCATGGTGGAGATTCGGAGTGTCCGGGCACACTCGAGGGTGAGGTCCCATCCGTATAACTTCAACAGTGCAATGTCCTTTTCAGCATCGAGCGACTTTATGTAGTCAGTGGTCTCTGGGGAGTAAGGCTGCTTGGCTTGTGGCCAGTAAAGCCAATCAAAGGTGCAATCTTCAAACTGAATAGAGAATGAAAATGTGAGGTTAATCGTCTGAGATATATAAATGGACTTCATAAAACTGCAGGAGTAAAATACAAGTTTCAATGCTTAGAGTGTTTATGTGAACAGATCAGTCCCGCAAAAAAAAAATCTAACAATTTCAGATTGACAGGCTTCTGATAAATTTTTTCACACACGCCACCCCACCCCACCCCACCCCACCCCAAAAAAAACAAAACAAAACAAAAAGGGTAGGCATCAGTTATAGCTTTAGATGATTAACATGTAAATTTAAGTAAAGAATCAGGTCACTCAAGGCACGAACCATTGACAAGGCAACACTTATCTAGATGACCACCCATAGACTCTAAAGCATATTGAACAAATGTCTCACATTAGGTTTAGCAGTTTTGTCTCACCAAGACAAGCACATAAACATCCAGGAATTTACTGTCTAAAATGGATACAAATGAATGTTTGGTAATAAAATCAAGTAAAGCTGCTACACGTTTTCTTTCCTTTTTCAGTTATGGGCTATACCTTTTTGTCCACCACTATAGGCATTTGCATAAAACAGCAACACAAATTTTACAATTTTGAGGGTTTCATACAAACTTTAGTAAAAACACCCAGATCATGTTGGTTAAGCAGAATTAACATGGCAATAAATGTAACATAATCAGGCAAGGAAGAAAAAGAAAGAGAAACCCTTACATTCTCTGGCAAGCAATAACCATGATCAATTGGAATAAGTACAATCCGGCGCTCTTCACCTTCTCTGCCCACTAGAATATTCCCAGTATGCCTATCTGCATTTGCTGTTCTGATATCAAACACACTGATCTTATGCACCTCCTCCACTGGAAAATCCTGAGGACCCATGTCCTCACAACTTCCATAGTTGTTCATGAACATTTGCAAGGATCCCATTTTAATGCTCTTTGGTGCACCCTCATACCCCTCTGGATGGTTAAATCCTTCGTCCAAGCATTGAACCATTACAGTAGGGGGTACACCAGCAAATCCCATCTCCCCACTTTTGTGACTGCCATTTCTTGGATGATCCAGTAAATATGCCGCAACCTCCCTCAATGCACCTTCTCCAACTCTTGTTCCCCGTTTTAATCCTTCACCATCTGATGATAAAGGTAGCCCTTGAGGGTTATTCTCAGCCAATGGCTCCTCATCCATGGGCTTAAAAACCGCAACCTTTTTGTTGCCTGAAGCAGATTGCATAAAATAAGTTCCTCCAGTACCCTCAGAAGATCTGATCGGTCGTTTGCCTTTCTCTAACCCATCAATTGTGGATTTAATCATATCCCATACAACTGAAGGCCACTCAACCTCTGGGTTAACAGTAACTGGTTCCAACAAGAAATCCCTATGTGGTGGCTGTTTTGATACAAGTTGGCGTTCCTTGGATATTTTCTCGCCTTCATTTTTCTTTTCGTTCCAATTTTCTGCCACAACCGAGAGCTCAACATCTTTCTCAACAAAGGTGGCCTGAACTTTTGCAGAATTCTGGACAACCAAGTGAATCACTGCATATCTATTCTTAGAAATATCATCAATGAGTATCTGGTCATCAAGCTTCTCGCCCTCACATACAAGTTCAATCTCCCCAAGGTCAACAAAACCTTTCCCTTTCTCGGCTATCCGTTGCCTGAGATATCCAACATTTCGACAACGATCAACATGAAACTCGAATTCCTTCCCAGAGGCAGTCCTAACTGTGATGACAAGGAGATCAGAAAGTCGATGGACCAAATGCAGAACATTCCCGGTGGTGACACCGTAATCCTTAACAAGAGAATCATTCCTTGCCAACTCTCTACCTCCAAAAACTAGCTTCTGTCTCTTCACTACAAATCCTTTACATGTTTGGATCCTAAGTTTCACTGACGCAATCGAATCGGACTCCAAGACACACATGGGAATCACAGAACCGGCGACAGTGAGGTAAATAACAATAGATTCACTCGAGAAAAAATCCGACCCGCTACATACGTAACCGGCAGATCTTACTGACTCTTTCTCAATCTGACTCAAAGCAACATCAGCAACAGACATTGTATGATCTTTACTTGGCCTTACCCTCAATAACTTGGGACTTTTTTTTCTTCTAAATTTTTTCCCCGTAATCCAATTCAGAACATACCATACCTATCCCAAATTCAGTATCTGAGAGGCACAATACAAAAGAAAATGAACATATATATAACCCGCGAATATCTAAACAATACAATCTAAACAAATAAAACTTTTTAAAAAAAATCTAAATGCACTCGGAGGAACTTCACGGTTTCAAGCTTTCACTTCTATAATCAACAAACCCAAGAGCAAAACCCTAATGATTGGGAAATGCCCTTAACAAATCCTGTCAAACTGGAAGGTTTTTGAAGATCGAGAAGCTCAAAAGACTGACCGATCTGAATTGAACTTCTTCAAACAAAAAAAAAAAGGTTCAATTTTATTTTTTTGCTAAATAGGTTCAATTTTTCAAATTCAATCCCCAATAGAAAGTGCGTACAATAAGAATGCGCAAGAGATTGAACACAACAATTAAAATTGTGAAATCTTTTTCACAAGGCCTAGATTCTTACCTGCGGAAAGAATCGAAAGCAGATGAGATGAAAAAAACTGGAGCTTTTATCGGAGAGAAAATGTTTCAGTAATGACGATTCCGATTTTTTCACTTCACTTTCCAAAAATAGCCATATTTATCGTTGCTATTTATCATCTGAGTCATCAAAGAAATCCGAATATTTGGCCGGATTTTTGTGTCGGAGAAAATGACAACGGTGATCAGAGACAGTGAACGGAATTATAGCCGTTGGTTTTGTGGAGTGTTATGTTTTTGACCCGAGAGCATTTAACGGGCATTTTTCATATTAACACCGTTAACGGTCTCTTCAGTCTTAACTGCCCCTTGATGGAAACTACGTGCTGAACCGAGGAATAAAGCCTTTTTTTGACGCCATTTTACCGGCTAAAGAACCATTTTTGGTTTTTGTACTCTATAGTTAGTTTTAATTTCATTCATATACAATTTTTTTTCCCCCTACTCTAAAATAGATAAATAATTTAATTCTTTTTTAACTTAAATAATTTATTTTTTAAAAATATATGGCAAATTTTATTTTAATAATCTAAGAGGGGAATTAGTGAGGGAGAAATTAATAATTTGACAAATTGTGTAGAATTCTTTCCGTACAAATTTATTTGAAAAAAAATGAAGATTATGCTTCAAGAATTATGATAAGGTAAACTGATAGTGCACTGCACATATGATGCCAGTTCTTGTTAAATCTCAAGTTGTAAATTTAATAAGTAATATTTTTTGGACATTTAGTACAAAGTCTTTGAATTAATTTATTTGGATATTTAATGTAGTAAATATAAAATTGAGTAGCAATTCTTGCTAAATCATTTTTTTTAAAAAAAATAGACTTACATAAATATTGCTCTTTATTAAATAAATTATATTTCTTTATTTATTCTTGTGCATATAATCTCATGTTTATTGTTTTATGATATATATATATATATAAAACATTTAAGGTCGGCAAAACTGGCAGAGGAGCTTGTAATTCTTTATATATGACATGCGAACCCTGTTAAAAACTTAAAATCACAGCACATTATTATTTTAATGTTTCTTGAAAAATGTTTTAAGTTTTCAAATTAAAATTTGGCACCATTCGCCACTACTGTTTAGCGGCCGTGTTTGAGGATTTGGCTTTTACAGGACAGCATATTTTTTTTAAAATTAAAAAGTAGTACCCCAATATATATAATATTTTTATTTCACATAAAGATAATGCAAGGTGTGAAATTTCATTTTCATCATCATCTTCATCCAAGCATTATTTATTGTCAAGATGTGAATGGTTACATAATAATACGATTCTTACTTGTCGAATAAAAAGATATATATAATCTCATTAAGGAACAATGTGAGTCATTGGCTCCTTGAAGGAGATGATATGTTTGAACTACTTCTTTCATGAAGGTGTTTGATCGTAAGGCTTTTAGTGCCCCCAAACAAAAATTATAAATAAATTATAATCCAAGTTAACTAACTTGCATGCGCCATATATAATTGATAGTATTAGGTTTGGTTTCTAAAATAGTACTACTAGCATGCATATATATATATATATATATATATATATATATATATATATATATATATATATATATATTGACTTTAGTATGAATTAATACCCTAAACTATAAGTCATATTCTATTTCGGTGATCCACCTTTCAATTTTGTCAATTAGATGATTAAACTATCAATTTTTTCCAATTACAACAAATTGAACACACCACGTCAAAAATTACTGACGTGGCAAATTGTATAGGGCCTTAAGACTCTTATGTGGCAAAAAAAACCATATTTTATTCATTACATAAACAAATCTGTTTAAATCATAGGCAAAATGGTCAAAACCTAATTTAACAATTCTATTTAAAATAAAACAAACATATATCAGTACAAAGAACATAAATATTAAATATAATTTTTAATTATCTATCTTATGGGCTTCAAAATAAAAATCAAATGTTTAAGTCATTAAAACATCCCATATTTTTAACTCATTCAACATATTCATAAAATTATTAAAAAGCTTAGTTTATTTCATACTTCCTATTTTTCTAAAAATAATTTTTAAAAAAAATACTTGAATGGAGCTCGCACATCAGTAAAACACATTCAGTCTAGATAAATCAAAATAAAGGCAAAAAGGTTTAGGCTCAGATCTGTATGTAATCAGGGCAAAGAGTGTGCCACCGCTATGACTGCAAAAACAGTTGCATTAGATGTAAGAGGGATCGAGAGAGATCAAAACCCAAAACCCAAATGAATCCATCAAACCAAATCCCTCGCATCATCATGCCATCTGTTTCGCCCCGCCAAGATACGGGCACGTCAACATAGCCCCGATTCACTCAAGAATCAAATCTTATCATCGCAGCCTCCATTATTGTGTTTCTGAGTTTTGACTGCACAGAAAAGAAAAAAGGAATGGAATTGAATAGAATGGAAAAGGAAAAGATATGTAAAAGCGTTAAACCCTTTACACACAATACATACATACATACATACATACATACATACATACATACATACGTAGATATAGAGAGAGAAAGAGAGGTGGTTATGTTTGTTTGCAGGCAGAGATGCAATAAAGGCTGTTGCTTTCTCCGGGGGACTTGGTGAAATCATCGGCTCAGAACAGGTGATCAGAGAAATCATAGGTTATGGTAGAGAGGGGCAACCACCCTTAGAAACTTTCCCATCCCTCATGCCGGAATTGTTGATTATCAGAAGTTCTTCGCTTCGGTTGAGCTAGGTTTTTTCGTTCGATTTAGGGAGAGCTGGTGGTCTTGATCGAGAATTGGATTTTCTTTGTACTGATATATGTTTGTTTTATTTTAATTAGAATTGTTAAATTAGGTTTTGACCATTTTGCCCATGATTTAAACAGATTTGTTTATGTAATGAATAAAATATAGTTTTTTTTTATCACATAAGAGTTTTAAGGCCCCACACAATTAGCCACGTCAGCAATTTCTGATGTGGCGTGTTCGATTTATTGTAATTGAAAAAAAATTGAGAGTTTAATCATCTAATTGACAAAATTGAAAGGTGGATCACCGAAGTGAAATATGACCTATAGTTTAGGGTACTAATTCATATTTAAGCCATATATATATATATATATATATATATATATATATATATATATATATATTAATCCAAATTTTTTTCTTGAGAATGGACTTATCTATTATGCTGCATAACAATGTTTACAATTGTCTACTTAAATATTTGAGTCACATTAATTACTTATCAATACTAAACATTTCAATCAACCATTAGTATTACGTTTTGCTCTATATTAATTGTGTTATAGATCACATAACTTTTGAAATATTCTTGAGAATGCACAATTAATCATTACATTTGCTCTTTTAGTACACCATAAAAATAATAAATAAAATAAACACTCCCTATATATATATATATATATGTATGTATTTGTCCGAATACATTTGCAATACCGAAAAATTAAGACCAATATTTCCTAAAAGAAAATTAAAATAAAATGATTTAAAGGCAAAATCATTTTTTTTATCTTTTTGGTTTGGTCTGGTCGTATGTGACAAATTATTATGAATAATGGTACATATATAAATTATTCTACAAATATTTTATAAACTACTGATGTGACATACTCTACCTCATCTATTTATGTGGGGCCGAAGACTACATTGAAACAATTTGTTGATCAATATGCTAAGGTGGAGTATACCACATCAGTAGTTTGTAAAATAGTTTATGTCTGTAGCATTACTTTATTAATATTATTTTTTTATAAATTGTTTATAGAATAATTTATGTCTGTAGTTTCAAATTGATGTTTATTAACCTACGTCGCAATTTGAAAAGTATTATTTATTATTTTCATATTTTGTGTCTCATCAGTCTCTTCAATTTAATGAACTATACATCAAACACATCAAGCTTAATAAATATTTTTAGCCTTTAATTGTAGATTTGAATAGTGAGAAAGAGGTTGCAGATTTGAAAAGTTAGAAGAATGTTTGTTGATCGTGACCGTTTGAAGAACTGTTAGAGAGAATTTTTGTGATGTGACTCATCTATTTGAATATCTCAGGTGGAATAGATTGTTGGAGATGCTCTTGCTCTATTATTATTATTATTATTATTATTATTATTATTATTATTATTATTATTCGAGTTTCAGTCTTAATTCAAACCGTCCTATTACCGCCAATACATTCATCTTTCTCTCTCCTCTCCCGAAAGCACTTCAATGGATTCCCCTGCCCTCTTCATCTTCATCTCCACCATGTTCTTACAAGCAATTAGCGCTCTTGAATACTCTCAGGAACTCAACAATATCGAAGCCTATCCAGATCTCCTCAACATTTTAAGTAGCCACAAAATTTCTTCACCCGAACCAAGAAGTCTCTCGATCGCCCCAACCCCAACGAATTCCCTTCCTCTGGTTCCTGCCCTGTTCGTAATCGGCGATTCCTCTGTTGACTGCGGAACCAACAATTTCCTCGGCACCTTAGCTCGTGCTGATCGACTTCCCTATGGACGAGATTTCGATACCCACCAGCCCACTGGTCGTTTTTGTAACGGAAGAATCCCCGTCGATTATCTTGGTATTTCTTCAATTTCAGTTTGGTTTCTTACAAAATGTATGAAATTCTAGAAGAAATAAGAACCCATTGACTGAGGGTTTAGCTTTATTGGGTTTGTGAGGGTTCTTGATTTGGTTGAATCTGAATTTTCTGAAATTTTCTTTTTTTATGGTTCCTTTTGATTGGTTTGATGTTTACAATTATGTTTCTTGGTTAAATTGATCAGCATTGCGTCTTGGGCTTCCCTTTGTGCGGAGTTATCTTGGGCAGACTGGCTCTGTTGAAGATATGATTCATGGAGTGAATTACGCTTCTGCTGGTGCTGGAATTATCTTCACTAGCGGTTCAGAATTGGTAATTAATTTTACTGTTCTGCTTCATAGTCTTGGGTATCAATAAATTAACCTGTTTTTATTTTTTATTTTTTGTGTGTGTGTGTGTGTGTTTTGAGTTACTGGTTTCAATTAACAATTGCTTAAAGCTGTTTAATATTATGTCTCTAAGAGTTCAAGTAAGTTTTAATATAAGAACCACATAGTGTTCAAGGATTTTTTTTCTTTTATCTAAATAAAATTTGCAAAATACATACTTTGCTATTCAACTGGCCATAAAGTATCAGTGTCTAACCTTGAAGTTCTCAGCTTAGTGATTTCGATTACAGTTATGGTACATTACTAATTGTTGATGTTATAATTTTCAATAGGGCCAACATATATCCTTTACACAGCAAATTCAGCAGGTCACAGATACTTTTCAGCAGTTTATACTGAACATGGGAGAGGATGCAGCAGCTGACCTCATCTCAAACTCGATATTTTACATTTCCATTGGAACTAATGACTACATACACTACTATCTCCGCAATGTATCCAATGTGCAATCTCTGTACCTACCTTGGAATTTTAACCAGTTCCTGGCACAGACAATGAAGCAGGAGATTGAGGTGATATTATGAATCCTTCTATTTATATCTAATAATCGTCATTCAGAATTATTAAGACGCTGCCTGTTCTGCTTGTATCATAACATATTTTGTTTCAAGAGATTGATACAGTCTAACCATAGTAATTGTTAAAAGTGATACTTTCATTACCCTGTACTGAACTCTAACTTCATTTTTCTTTCACCTGTACATCCATTTATTGCATCAATATCTGCACTTGCTTATATTTTATCTGCATGCTCTATAAATTTCCATGATATTTTTGGTGAGTGTCCGAATCTTATATCACTATGATATCATGTGTTGTGATTGTTTTGGAGCTTGCTTGTCGTATTTCCTAACCTGTAAGCTTGATGATGCAGAATTTGTATAATTCAAAAGTAAGGAAAGTGGTGGTGGCAGGACTGGCTCCTATTGGTTGTGCTCCTTACTACTTGTGGCAGTATCATAGTAAGCATGGAGAATGCGTTGAGATGATAAATGACATGATATTGGAGTTTAATTTTGTTGTGAGATATGTGGTCGAGGAACTTAATCAGGAGCTAGTTGATGCCAGTATTATTTTCTGCGATGTCTATGAAGGTTCTATGGACATAATAAAGACTCCTGATCGCTATGGTAAGATCATCATCTAAATCTTTCCTCCCATTTTATTGTATAGTCAAGTGGCACTAATTCAAGTAATAATGTATTTTTCAGGCTTCAAGGTCACAACGGACGCTTGCTGTGGTTTAGGTAGGTATAAGGGTTTAATCATGTGCATGACGCCTGAAATGGCTTGCAGTAATGCTTCCAATCATATCTGGTGGGATCAATTTCATCCAACCGATGCTGTGAATGCAATCCTGGCAGACAATGTGTGGTCTGGTCTGCACACTACAATGTGCTACCCCATGAACTTGCAAGAAATGTTGGCTCAGAGTGTCAAATGATCAAATCAGGAAGTTCAGTTACTACCAAAGTGTTCATAGTTGAGATAAAGTTTTGATCCGCAAATGTTGTTTCATGGTCCTAAGGAGAGGAACCTTGTATAGATTAGAGTGGCATATTGAGCTATTAGGTCAGTGCAGTATAGATGTTTGTGAAAGGGAAAAGTAGCAGCTTATGATGTAACATTCCATATTTTTTGAAAGATTTTGTTGGCAAATAATGGTACAAAGTTTTTTTTACTGTTATTTTGTTGTCTTTTCTCATAGTTTCATGTAATATCTGAATTTACATGAAACTATGAGATGTAATGTTTTGGTAAAATTGCATAGCAAGAAAATTAGGGTATGACAACAAGACACAGGTAATTTTGTCTTTGATGGATGCTAAATAATCGATGAACAGATTATGTTCCATATGATGATTGAAGAACCAATAACTTGCTGTGTACTGGGAGGACTTAATTCCTCTCAATGTCAAGGAATGTTACTCTTTTAAGTATAAATTAGTGTGTTATACACCCAAGTCTACTTCTGCCTTAATGGAATTCTTTTAAAACATGGAATATTCGGACTTACAAATACTATGTAATTTCCTTGATCTGCTTTAAATCCTCAATATTGTTTGCAAGTACCTGTTTGAAGACACAAATCACTTATTTTAGATGTTATTCAGAAGGCTGCAGATAATTCTTACAAGGATATTGGCATATGGATATCTTGGTCTGATAAGTTCCTCTATCATTTTGTTTTGCCATCATTATATTGAAAATGGATTTAGAAAGTTGGGTATAACTCCTGAAGATGAAAAGAAGTTCAATCATAATGTAGTACACTTGTGATTCTTTTAACCATAGGCACCAGTACATTTGTTTTTTTTATCCAAGGAAGGGTATTGGATCATGCTTTTCATTCAACCCATTACTATTACTAAGCGCCAAAAAAAGAAGGTAATTAGTTACATAAAACCCACAGGAAAGACGAGCGAATTTAGCAACAGAGTTACTATTGAATAATGATCCTGTTTACAGGCAGTGCCTCAACTGCTCACATATCTTAGTTAACTCTATCATGGCTGTGCATACCAAAATCTGAATGAAATATTTTCTTCATGAACTTCAAAATTAAAGGTTGGTACTATCTGGTAATCTCGTACAAATGTAATTCTGAATCATTAACATCAGTATTCAGCACGAAGCTTGGAAATGCTTGAGTTATTTCCCTGCAATATGGAAGTTCGTTTCATTAATCACTTCCATATATCATAATATCAAAGAAAACCAAACTCAACTCAGTTGGTAAGTATCACTATTGGTTCAATGTGCATAGTTTCAAGTGTCAGGGGAATGAAAATATACAAATATCAGATTTTATAATGTATGCTAAAACTAGGAAACAGAACTACCTTAATTGAGTGTACCTCTAGTATACAAGTTTATGACATAGACCAGCATTTTACAACGGCACCAAATAAAATCAGACTATAGGAATAGAACTCTTGTCTCACCTTAAAAGTGGAAGAGTCATATTCTTTATGATAGATGGATTCCTTGTAACAAAATCCTTCCAGTCTTCCAGGTCGATCCTCCCGTCTCCTTTCAGATCTGCCTCCAAAATGGTCTAAAGACATATATGCTTAAATTAATTTCACACATAAAAGATGAATCATTGCCAAATGATACTAATAGTTATAGTCACCACCTTGTCCAGAATTGCTTCCACGGCATCATCCGGAAGTGTCAAATCTGATTCTCTCAAAAGCTCCAATACCATCACCTTCAACTTTATTATGCACAAGGAAAGGGATTCAGAAATCATATTCGCATAAATGAAGTCTTAGTAAGATAATATGAATTAAAAGGAAGATGAAAGGTGAAAACCAGGGATTACACCGACGATCACGTGTAAGCTTAATTTCTATAGGAATGCGATGGTCTCCTCTGATAAACACCATAAATCAATATATAGATTTACCCCCTAGCATATCTTTTATGTAATGCCTGGGAAAACCATGGAAATGGACTTTCTAAAGTGTTAATTGTTATTGATATCCAGATTATGAATGCATTTTTGTCCGGTACCAATACTGCTGACTATGAGTTATTGAGCAACAATACAATTTAGAAGGCTTAATATATTAGAAAGAGGTGCTTCCTTATATATAAGCACCGGTTGTTTATATCTAAAATTGGTGTAAGCCACATATGCCATAAAATGTATGAGATGAATATTAGGGAAAAGCTAACATTGCCAATATACTCACCTCTTCTCGCTCTATGTAGCCAGTGTTCCTCAGATCGTACAATCTAAACAAAACTGCAAGAAGTGTCTTCCGTGTTAGTAGCTTACATATGTGTGGTAGTGATGGAGGCGGTGACAATTGTTGAAAAAATAATGCAGGATCATTTAGGAACAAGAAAAATACATAAAAAAAGCAAATTGAAAAAGAAGAGAGGGAGAAACACAAGAAACCTCATAATTGTGCATCTCTTACATGCAATTTTGTCTGCTTCAGGAGCACTAGGATGGAAGATGCTTAGTGACCGAACAAATTCTCCAAATTCAATAACTCCATTACGCTTTATGTCAAACAAATCAAACAACTGCAATAAAGGGATAATTACAAAAAAGTTTATATTTAGGGAATACAAGATCATAAGGACTTTCAAGCATCAGACAGTTAAGAACTATTGCAAATGCAGCATGATCCATTTAGTAACGAAGTATGTAAAACTATTGATTGATTCTGCTGCTAGCCTATAGAAAAGTTAAAAATGTACAGTTCCTTCATAAAATAACAAACTACTCCATATTTGTGAAATATGAAGCCTTATAGTATATAAATCGCAGATATCATAAAAACAGTGATATGGATAATTGAGGCCAATCTTTAACTCACTCTGTCTGCAAAGAAATTACGCTTGGTGCTATTACTGAAAAGTGCGAGCTGGAACTCTTCCTGTTCATCGAAAAGCAAAGAGATTACCAAGTTAGAAAAACCGCACATGTCAGTACATATACACTGCTGAAAGCCTAAACTAATATCTTAAGAATCATTTATCATAACGTCAAACTACAGATTTTAGACTTTCAGTCTTCAAGAGTTTCTCACAAACTTCGTAACTGTAATTAGGTTAAGATACCTTGTGAATAAGTCCATCATTGATTATGGAACTGCTCAGTTTCTTGTACAGGTCATACAAAGCTTCAATTTCATTTACAGTAACTTCAAATAAAAAAGAACTGCTTCAGAATCTGACGAGTATTTTATACAAATAATGATACCCTAGAGAAGGGTTGAGAACAGCTATAGCAGAGTGCATAAAATAATCATATTAAGACAAGTGAGATACCTCAAATTTGTGATTTTTGTTTTCCTACAAACTGTAGCAACGAGCAAGAACAAGATTTAGAATTTGTTAGGCGTCGAATTCTTTTCAAGAAAATTTGTTTAGCCATTCATCATGTTCAAGATCAATATTCAGCATTCCAAGGACTAGAGAAATCTCAATTCTCAGGGAGAATGGGTACGTAAGGCAATGAGTAGAGATGTAATGCGTATATAATACAATCCTAATAAAAATGGCGAAGGCTTTAAGTGGCATCCTAGTCCTTGTTGAGTTCAGACATATCTGATATTTCTCAGCCAGTTAATCCGTAGACAACTATATGCAACCACATGGAAGAACGAATGAGTTAGAAGAACTTTTTTCGCATGAAAAAGTTTTAATTTTTGGTCATTCAAAGCTTCAAACTAGTCGAGCTATTGAAACCCAATCTAGAAGTATAGAAATGTCATACTCAGGAATACCTCATTGCCTCAAATTTAAGTGGTCTACTAAAAAATTTCTTGTTAACTATTCGATTGTCTACTCACAAGTTGTTTCGGAAGCAAGAATGGCCCGCTCCTTAGACAGTGGTTTAAGTCCATCTTTCTTCGAAGAAAAGCAGCCCAGTATGAAAGACATCTGTATATAAGCTCAATGATGCAAATGCACTTTCTAGTACCTAAGAGAACAAAATTGCATCAAGATGTAAATAAATAAATTTGTATACTGAGCAAGTGTTTAACATGAACCCTAATGTTTGGTAAAACTTCCAGTTTCAAGCAAGAAAAATCTTCCTTTTATTTCAAAAGAAAGCGAGGAAAAATCGGATAAAAGAAATGTAACTTTGGGAAGGGGGATAAGATAAAACAACAAGGGAGATCTACAATTCATTCTGTGAAATATGTTTTTTTGAGCTTTTGGCTCAGGGAAGAGTGTACTTGTGCTGTACCTCATGAATCCATTTCAGTTATTGTAAATTTTCACTACAATGAGCAACAATTTAAAGGGTCTCTCAGTTGAAAAAGACTTAATTAGGTGATTCCAACATTTGGGCCCATTGATTAGGCAGTGGCAAACCTACAGAGTAACCAGATTGATGACTTAGATGGCAATATACCTTCCCCTATAGTGAAATTTGAAGACTAAACTAATCAATGATTGATGTTAAAGTGTTTGTCCAGTATACATAAAGCAAATATCTTATGAACAAAGAGAAGCACTAACTTCTAGTTCAGGCAATTTCAATATAAAATAACATGCTTTTTTCAATTCAGTTAGAAACATCTAAATTTTGATCCACCATGAACTTGTAAAGATTTGTTCTTTTTAATTTTTGAAAGGTTACTTTTGGTAATAAGCTGTTAACATCCCCTGAATTATATAACTATTTTCTGAAACTTTTTCTATGTTGAAACATTTACTTTATACTTGAAACATTTCAGCTTTTTTCTAGATAACTAATAATCCCAATTAGTGCATTGACCATCACAAAAGCAAGCACCAAAAACATCATGATGGATGGGAAGCCAGAAAAAAATTGACCCAAGTTTATATCACATGTTAAGAACTAACCTGTTTGTTAAGGTGGCGGCGGCGGAGTACTGGTGGCGGTGGGGGTGACGGTGGGGGTGTGAGGTCAATCTTAAAAGTATGTCCTATTTTTGTTTTCTATATATATATATATATATGCCGTTTGTGTGATATTACAGAGCAGGCTCAAAGTCTCTGCGTTCATAATTAAGACTAGTAGCAGTGGGCGGCATCATATTCATAACGATATAAATATTAAAATTATTCTTATAATATAATGTTTTGTATCCCAAGACCCAACTATAATAATAATATAATACTATTATTAACTTTTTGGCTATATTAAATTACTAATATAAAATTATCAAAAAAATAAAAAATATAAAAATCAATGTCTAAGTTCACCTAACTTGATGTAAAATGTGATCCCATGTCCGTGAATTTTTATGCATGCATCCATTCATTCTTGTGCCTAAAATAGTTTTAAATGGAGAAGACAAATTATTCTAGATAGATGCTTTTAATAATTCAGTATTTTATGACCGAAACGTGCTCTTGACACATTAATTTGCATTAGCTTACATAATTTGGTAATAATTCAATAAACAAAACCAAATCAGGATCCAACTGACTTTAAAATAGACCTAACTAATTATTTAATTTGAACTAAATATTACTAATCTACAACATAATGGAACTGGTACATATTTAAATTCCCAGGAATTTGACCACCCATATAATAAGATTATTGTGGGTCCATTTCCATGCAAGCAAAGCAAACCACGAGTAAAAGGTAACCAAATATTAAAAAGTCAAATTTGCAAAAAGTCAACTCTTGAAACACTGCGGCCGTTTTATATGATGTTTAACATTAATAAAGGAAAAGAAAAAAAAAATGTACATTGATTGATTTCACCAAGTTTTGAATCTCGAGTTTAATATTGATTACGTCAAAATATGAAAAAAAAAAAAAAGGAATATTCCCTCAAGGCTTTACACGTTCTCGGATGAATTGCTGCAGCTGAGATATTTTACCAGTCACGCCAGAAGCTTCTGCAACAGTCACTTTGTTACGGCAATGAGAGAAAGCAAATGCTTCTCCAGGAACCCCGAGTGTGAACTCATTAGTAACATCTGCTGCTGTCACAGCAGTTCTTGATGCCCGGAGCTTGTCACTGCATCACAATAGAGCGGAATCAAATCAGATACTACAGGATAAATTAGACATGATAATCCAAAACTTCACTAGAACCACAACAAGCTATGATGACTACAACATGCTGCATACTGATAAGCACCACTAATGTAACATAATTTTTAGTAACTATATGCTAAGTAGAAAATTTAGTTCAATAAGTCCAATTCAACAGGCTTTTCTTAAAATTCTGCTCTAAAAGCAATGCTGCAATGAAATGATTATAAATGTCTGATTCAGATATACAAGTAAATCATACATTTCCTTCTCCAGTTGTTTTCTGATAAACTCCTTGGTATGTGCAGTAACCTTATCCACTTTGTTGCATAGGACGAGTACAGGTATATTTTTCTTGACTACACTTGCCTTTGTCAGAATGTCATACAGGTACCTTTTGCACATAAAAACAATAGAACATGTTACAACCAGAATTGTAATTTAAATCGATAATGTCATTTATGTTTACATGCATTCTTGCATTCAAACAAGATGTCATAGTTGGTACATACTCAGAAACAGCACGGGATTTCGGTAGGAATTCAACAGCATCCACCACAAAAATCACTCCAGCTGCTTGAGGCAAGAAGTCATCCAGTTTTGTTTGAAGACGAGAGTGCCCAGGAACATCAACCAAGTGAACAGGCTTTATCTTGCCCTTCTGCCAGTGAAACAGAAATGAGAAAACCCTGTAAACTAATACTGTCGCACTGTAAAAGTTGATGACATAATGTGAAAATGTACCAATATTGCCTACCATACATCCAGTACTAGACTCGCATGCTAGTGGAGGAGAATATATTTTACATTCTGATTTTACAAGTAAGATGAAGCCACATTTGAATTGAGATGCCTATAACTAACTGAGAATGCTTGTTCTCATGTATGTCTCAGAATATTGACGTGAAATATTTTACCTTTGTGGTCTCCGAGTGTAGCACAAAACTGCCCTCATTTGGTTCCATAGATGTCACAGTACCCTGATGAGAAGAGCCATCTCGAAGCTAGCACGGCATCATATCATGTCATGATAGTGAGTTTAGAAATATATAATCAGGACTTTCTGCATGGAAATATATAGCAGTGTGTACACCAACGCAACACAGATAATTACCAGACAAAAGAAGAAATTAAACATAATTAAAAATTAGTTTCAAGAATTGTTGATATAGACTTTGGATCTTCGACTTTAATCTATCCTAGACTAAAGGTATCCCAATAGTTGAAGGCATTATCTGTCTGGGCAGTAAAATTCAACATTAAAACTCAAGGTAATATACAATTGCAAATAAAAACATGGGCGTGTCAGAGAGAAGGAGAGAGATATAGTAGACAGAGTATGCAGTCACCAGAGTATCAGGGACCACTTCCAAAAATGGTTCATGCAATGTAATTTGCTGGTATTCCCTAAATACTGACTTAAAATCATTACATGAGTGGGATTACATAATTTCTTTAGGAGGGAAAAAAATGCAATGACCAATATTAAGTGAGGAAACTGTTGTTGCAAGTGCTTATACCTGATAAAAAAGAACAGTTTTTCCACTTCCACTAAGCCCAGTAAGCACAATGGTATCAGATGTCTTGCGCTTGAACAAGCGAACTGCAAAGTAATTGAGTGGTACAAAACAAGTAAACAGAAGTCAATATTCTGACCTTCTTCTGGAAACAAAATACTAAGAATGATCAAAGAACATGAAACATCTCAGGCCTACTATACATAAAATGCCAGAAGGAGAAGTCAAATCTCTTCCTAATCACTCCACCAACCTAACCTAACCCAACCCTCATCCCTCCCCACCCTGGAAAAAAAAACGCCATCATCTTAGAGCATAACCATAATTATTTTGCTACCTTACCACATTGCATATGCTTCATTTGTTTTCACTAGAGAACCCCTTCTGTTATGGAACAACTACTTGATGAACATACTCCTCTTTACCAGCAATAAACATTACCATTCCTGCATATTTTTGATTATTCAGTGTCAGGCTTGGACTATAATCAACCACTTCTTTTATAGTGTGCAGTGTTCGAAAAAATCCTCGCCTAAGTTCGGGCCCCCCTTTAGCGCCTCGACTAGGCGCTAGGCCCCCCTAGTGCCTCACTTGGGCCCAAAGCGGCAAAAAATTTCTCCAGAAAATTAGGCGTTGCCTAAGTAGGGTCTAGGCGGAGAGGTTTTTTTTATTCTAATAACTACCCAAACCAAATCTTGATATATTTATTTTTCTAATGATTTATCATATTCATAATACAGATTATAGCATATCAAATCACAACAATAAGTGAACAATATCAAGTAAAAATAGATAATTTTATTATAATTGTAATTTTTTGAACTTGTACCAACTTCAAATTATATAAATGATGATACTTCATTTGTAATATTTAGTTTAATTCAATATAATTCTTAAATTTATGCTTAGTTTCTTAAGTTTTAATATTGAATTAAATTTTTGAAATTTGAAATTTTATTATTTAATAACAATCTTATTTATGAATAAAATTAATACGTTAAAAATATGTTTGAACTTTGAACAATTGTATATTTGTGTTTGAACTTTGACATTAACAATATAGATATGTCTTTGAACTTTAAGTAAAGACCTCTATTATCTTTATTATAGATTATTTTACTTTATATTATTGTTTTGTTTGGATAAATGTAAGATAAAATATTAAAATTGGCATAAAATAAAAAATATCACCTAGGCCCCCCTGGTCGCCCGACTCCCACCTAGCGCCTTTTAGAACATTGATAGTGCGGTGGTTGTCTACTGATAGACACATAATTCGTACATTTTATTATCTCCAATTTTGTCATTTTAATTATATTAGTTTATTAAATTAATATGTTTTATTTTGTTTTGTAGGATTTAATATTTTGTTGCAATAAAGTCAAAATCTTGGTAATCAAACAATATTTAATGTTCTTATTCATGTAAGAAAATATCCCTACAACGAGAAGGAAAGAACTTAAACAATCTTAGTGTGCAAGTCAAATCCAGTAAGAGAAATGAAAGTTCATTTAAAAGATATCTTTGAGAAGTTGATTGTCACTAGGAAGTTGAAACAAAGAATTAATGTCTTATGCCTATAAATAGGGGAAATAATTAGGTATTTTTTATGTAGTAGATTAGTTTAGGTTAGGAGTAGGATTAAGATTAAATTATTTCTTCATTGTTCGTTCGTTGGATGATCCTTAATATATTAACGGAGTTTTCTTATTTATTTTTAATCTATCTCTTTTATTATTCATGTTTTTAAGTTTAATTGATTTCGCCATGTTTGGTTATTAAAATACCTTCGTTTTATAGTTCTTATGTGATTTTAAATTAATTATGAGATTTTGATAGATTATTGTTAAAATATGAGTTTTTCATAATCCATGCTTGCTCGAAGAAATTTTGATGGGTATAGTTAATCCTTAAATTTTTATTGTCTATGTTTGCACATATTAATTATAAAATTACTAAATTAAAAAGAAGAGAGAACAAAATCATAGTTAAATTATAAAAATAGAAGAGATTGGATTATTTATCATATTTATTGTTTAATAGATTCAGATTCCTAGATTGCTTCCTTATTATTAGTTAGTTTAATTATAGTTAATCAATTCTCAATTTTTATTTTTAATTTGCCAGAAATAGATATTAAGGATACATTAAAATTAATCAAATCTCTATGAGTTCGACATGTATTTGTCAGTTCTTCAATTGACGCTGTGCACTTGCAGTTACATATTTTTATCACATCATCTACCCATGCAGGCCTCAACTACTTTACTGTCAGGAAGAATCTGTATGGTTGTCTACTCAACCATGGTTCATTTAAAGGAAATTTCAGCTTCTCTTTCTCATGTGTATTAATAAATTCCAAGGGAAACATTTTCTGGCAATATACTTTTCAAGCTAACTTTGACTTTATAATCAAATTGTTGTTTCATCATCTTTTTTGAGTTAGTACTTATAAAAGAACAAATTGTAAAATTTGGCTTTCAAAAGCCATAAATTCTTATATTCCGCATTGGGAATCAGCTGCAATTGTCCTTTCTAAACTTATTAGTTAATCCAAAGATGTCATAGACACCATTGACATTATTATTTCAGCAGCTGCTACATTGTTAGCTAGTACATTCTTACTACAAGTCTAACTAAGACTTCTCTAGGAATTTTTTCCAACACCTGTCTACTACTTCACACGTGTTCACTCACATCACTGTATCCCAATTAGAATTTAGAGCTATTCTTGTAATATGGACTACTAGTAGGTTTCTTTCCTATACAAATATACTAGTAGATTTCTATTAGGATTAAGGGCCTGATGAGCTATTTGACAGGTGGCAAACAGTCAATACAGCAGTATTTTCTACTTTATAGTTTTCTCAAGTGGGAATTTTTCGTCAATCCTTGCACTGAATATTACATTGACTGTTTATTATCCAGGGGTTCGCAAAGCAAAAATAAGGTGCTTTTACTTGTAAGAAATGCTTATTATCATGTAAAATATACTTCAATTGCAGCATTAATAATAATGTAACATATAAGCGCTACCCTTAATAACATAGTAAACCTAATTTGCTACAAACAAAAACTAGCCTCCTGAATCCATTACTTAACAATTCAAATTCAATCACGGGTGTGTTTAGATTAGAGAATTCTGCATGTTGTATTTAGAAAATTCTAAAACTTGAACAACCAACATTGAATATTACTCAAAATTGACAAACAATGTCCAAAATAAATTAGCCATAAATTCCAAAAACAATGCAAGCTTTAATAACGAGGAAATAGCACACCAATAAAGAGGAAAAAGATAGTGACAATCACAGCGCCAATTGCCGCATAAAGCTGAGATGGAGGTATCTGTTGAATCCATTCTTTTTTGATAGGCAGCTGTTCAATCCATTCAGTTTTGATAGGTAGCTGTTGAATCCATTCTTCTCCTTTCTTCAACAACTGCTGCAATTCAGTCTTCAATATCTCTAACTTATCATCCATATCCATTTCGCAAGGGACTGATCAATATAAGTAATTCCAACCATTAGAATTCAATCCATAATGCCTGACACCTAAAATACTTAAAAACCTAACTCACGTAATCGAATTGTCGAACCGAGAGCGGATTTGATTCCAATTTAGCTAAAAATTAGAATTCGAACACTTTCGAAATCGATCATTTTTGTGTTCTCGTATCAAGTAATTTATGTTAAAATTGTGTGCATAGACTGATTCTGTTCAAATTGAGTACTACACATCTGTTTCAAAATGGAAAAAAAAAGAGAGAGAGAAACAAATACGCAAAGAAAAAGAAGAATAAAAGAGAGAAACTTACTTCACGATTCGTTGAGATTATGATGTCGTAGTCTAAATCGGTGATTCCACCGTTCGCTTCCCAGAGTTTCTCTCTGTGCAGGAACAGCTCTGTCCGTGACCTACTGTCCGTCAATTTGGGTGGAGAAAAATATTGAAAAAGTTAACATCTTATGGTCATTGGTCCATGACTGAGTGCTATCAGTTATGCGGGAAAGAAAAAAGTGAACGAAAGTCTTTCACAATTTTATTTACGCTAAACTAATGGTCAATTTTTTCCTCCAACTTTATAATTAGATAGATATAAAGATATTGAAAATTGATAAATTTATAATAGAAAATGATATTTTTATATGAAAATTAACGCTATAGATTACTTTTTATGTAAAAATATCAAAAAGTATTGTGAAAATATCAATTTTCATAGATATATGATCAGTTATATAAAAAATATATTAAGTATACCTTTCTATATTTTGAAAATATTAAAAATATACATATATAACTAAGGGTAAATTTCACTTTACATATGAATTTTTAATATTTTTTCACTTAATAATCTGTGGTTTAAAAAACTACATATAAACATCAAAAATTTTGAAGTAAAGTGAAAAAGTGTTTTATGTGTTAACATCATGACTTTAAATAGCTAAAGATATATTTGTCATTCGTATATAAATTAAAAAAGACAGAAATGAGGCTCAACTGTGTCGTGGGATTTAAGGTTTGGAGATAGTGAAATTAGGCGATTCCAATGCGATTTTAGGTTTCCACCAAATCTTCTTCACATTTGAGTGGATTGTATGGTGATTTAGGGTGCTCTTGGAGTTTTAGACTCGATCTAGTGAGTTTGAGGTAAAAATTGGTTCTTAGTGTTGATGAGTAGTTGGTACCAGAAGTTTTTTTGTTCTCACCCTATGTCAAGCTCAACCTACCAAAATCAACATCAAGAACAAACCAGCCTTGAGGAAGTTAATATCTAAGGGCAGATTAATTTCACCAAAAAAAGGTAGAATGTGACGTCCCCAAAATCGATATACATCACCCATTTTGAGTCGCCAAATACATGGTACATAAACAACTACAACTTTATAAATACAATTATCGTGTAAAGTACGACAACACATAAACTGTGATTTTAAATACAAATATTGTCTTCTAGACAATATTTACACTCAAATAAGTCCTCATTATAATTATTGATACAGTATTTTATAAAATAGTGAGGACTGCTAAACAACTGTCTAGAACCATCATTCCACACCCCGACTACTTCCCGCTATATTCTCGTCTCCTGATAAAAATGGAACAAAAAGAAAAATGGTGAACTCAACTAGCCCATTAAAGAATATTATGACTAAGCTAATATACAACAAATTATCATTAGTCTTCAACAGGAAAAAATCTCATAAAATATAATAGACAACAAGTTTTAGATCAACAACTATAGCGAAAACATCAATCCATTAGAAGAGTCAAGTAGAGAATGAATTATACTATCTTCTAAGATTTAAAAGTTCATCATCAATATTATGTCCCTGTAACATCAATCAATATACATCTTGAATCAAATATTCATCTTTGTACTACAAGCCAAATATATTCATTTGTATCACCAGTTGGTCATGTTCATCTAAACACATGTTCATCTTTGCACTACGGGCCAAAGATATTCATCAGTTAATCATTCATCTTTGCACTACATGCCAAAGATATTCAGTAATATCATCATTTAGGACTGAGAATGATGAAAATATTTTAAAGAAAACGAATTTAGTAAGCTAAAAGGACAAGAATTAAGAATTTGTACTTTAGTTCATCAACGTTCAAAAATACTCCATAATAAACTATTATGGAGTAAAATTCAAGAATGAAGATCAAAACATGGATACAATCAAAGTTAATAATTATAATAAACAACTTGGACAAAGAAAAAAATATTTTAATTTTTCGGTGAATAGTGTCGTATACGTGAATACTGCCGTATACGTAAATAGTAATCTCGACACAAAAAGACAAGAATTTCACAAGAAAAATCTTACCAATATTCTGGCATAATGATATTGAAAGAAATAATATCATTTATAAAAAAATTAGCATCTCTTACCTCGAAAAAATAGTACTTCTGGCTGGAACATTAGATATAATGCTGAAGAAAACTTGCACCGTATAACAATATCAGAATACTCACAAAAATATGCTCGATAATATAGAGAGAGAGAGAACTTCAATTTCTAGTGTGATTTGTAATTCTAACCTAAACACCCTATTTATAAAAAAATATTTAGAACACCAAAGCAGAAAATTTAATAAAATAATAATATTTTAAAAAAAATTTCTTAGCCCACCACATCATAATCTCAGCACACATAAGTGGGTCCCACCCACAAAAAATGTTTTTCATTAATAAAATATTTTAAACTCCAAAAATTAATTATTTCGGAACTTCAATAATTCATAATAAATAGCCCTTTTATCAAAAAATTTCAAATCTTATGTCCATTCTATAGGAAATTCAATTATCTACAACTTTGTAAGTTTAAGTTTTTTCAAATTCTAAGCAGAAATTGACCGAAATCCATATACGGACGATTTTACAGGCTATGATCAAATTTCAGTCAAAAATGGGGTCCACCAACATGTTTAACATGTTTTTAGCATTTATTATAATAAAAATAATCTTCCTCCTCATTTATTCATATATCACACATTCATTATAAAAATATCACCATTATTATATTATTATAATATAATAATACATTTAAATGAATTATTTTATCAAAAAAGATAAAATATCAATTTTCAACAATTGTCACTTTTTTAAAAATTCCTCCATTTATATTCAGATAAATAAATAATTTTCTTATCATATAAATCAATAATTAATTATTCACAAATAATATTACAGAATCACAATACTGACAACCAGACTGTTCTCTGGAAAGAGGGGGCCTTCCGGTAAGGATTTCTCCTTACTGGCGCGCAATTAAATAACCTCTCCTAGATAAAACTTTCTAGACATTGCCAATAATGTTATCTAATAATATTATTACAATAATACGAATTATTGATCTGATAATAGGAAATACTGTGTAGTGACAATTATTGAAATAACAATAATATAAAATATCAATGTAGCAATTATTGAATCAATAAAATAAAACATTGAACAGTAATTACTGTAACAATTATTGAGTAGTGCTGTAACGACCCGAAAATAGGTCCATTCTATCAAACCTATTTTGAGTCGCCAAATACATGGTACAGAAAATAACTACAACTTTATTACAACAATTATCGTGCAAAATATAACAACACATATGCTGTGAGTTTGGATACTAATATATACCAAATGTGACTCATGTCTCAACCGTGGACAACACCTCACAATGACACCTTACATAAAAGTATAGTCAAAAACTGTTTTAGAAATTAGAATTTTTGGAAAGTGCTTAAGGAAACCTTCGTACATGGGAGCCCATGCGTCTAAGTTATGATAGATATCATATGGGCACAGAATTATCCTTGGTTGACCCAATAATAGACCCCAAAGAAAAACGAGAAGTTTACTATCATATTCTTCCCAATGGTGAGTCTTCTCTTGACATATCATTATCTCCACTGTCTCTAATTGAGAATTATACTTCAAACAAACACCAAGATTATATAGGTAGTGCTCGTAGATATACTCAGCAAGTGGATGTGCACAACCCTGTCTTATGATGACACGAGATTGTATGTCATTAGACATCTTGTATGATAGTGGCAAAACATCCTTCCAACGTTGGGTTCTCCTCACCCTATTTTATTCACCAAATATAACTACTAAATGATGACCACCGTTCTATTCCCTTGTTACCCCCGCTCGACCCAGCTACACTCTTATTACCTGAAAGGAATTGTGAAACAAAAGGGTGAGCACAACTAGCCCAGTAAAGAATATCATGACTAAAGATAAATACGTTATCAATAGCCTTCAACAGAATTAAATCAGAGATTTAGAACATATGGTAGATGATAAAAGTTTTCAACCATAGTTGCAGCGGAACGAGCAAACCATTAGAAGAGTCAAATAGACCATAAAGTCTATTATCTTCTCCATATTAAAAGTCCACCAATAATATTTTATCCCTGTTGTGACGCCCCCAAAATTAGGTATACATCACCCATCTTGGGTCGTCAGATACATAGTACAGAATACAAATACAACTTAATAATACAACTGTCGTGTACAATACGACAAAACATAAACTGTGAGTTTGAATACAAATATTATCTTCTAGAGAGTATTCATACTCAAAAGGAGTCCTCATTACATTTATTAACACACCATTACATAGAATAGTGAGGACTACTAACTAATACTATTCTTCGGACCATCACTCCGTTCCCCGACTTGCCCCAGCTACGTTCTCATTTCCTGAAGAGAACAGTGAAAGAAATGGTGAGCTCAACTAGCCCAGTAAGAAATATTATGACTAAGATAATGCAGAATAAATTATCATTAGCCTTCAACAATGTTAAACTGATAAAATATAATAGACATCAAGTTTAACTGTAGCGGAACAAGCAATCCATTAAAAGAGTCAAGTAGAAAATAAACTCTACTATCTTTTATGATTTAAAAAGTTTTTCAACACTGTGATCGCTGGGACTCAGCTTAATAAAATAATCCACATCATCGAATCACCCCTGCACTACGGCCAAGGATATTCGTATATTCATTAATGGTCATGATCATGCCAACAACTGTCCATCAATGCACTACGGCCAATGAGGACTTTTACCACATCATTTGTAACATTACGGTCATGATTATACCGAATAATCCCTGGTCATAATCATACCAAGTCCATCTATGCACTACATGCCACAGATGACTTTCAACATTTTATAAACATGAGGATGATGACAATGATATAAGAATTCAATAAAACAAGTTCAAGAATTAATTTATCCAGGAATTAACAACGTCCAAATTGTCAACATGATACTGCATTGTGGAGTAAAATTCAAGAATGCTTAGAAGAATATTTTCTTGAAAAGATACTGGATGAAACGCAACTATCAAGGATATTCCACAAATTTCATGGAGTATAGAAGTCAAAACTTAACCAACTGAGTACAATAAAGAATGGAATAACAAAAGAAATCACCATGCATGCGATAGACCGCACAGACAGGTTATTCCAATAGAATAATAAATAATGGAACCAGGTCCGGCGTAAACGCACAGACAGGATATTCCGACAGAATAATAAATAATGGAACCAGGTCCGGTGTAAAACACACAGACAGGATATTCCAACAGAATAATAATAAAACGGAACCAGGTCCGGTGTAAAACACACAGACAGGATGTTCCAACAGAATAATAAACGGAACCAGGTCCGGTGTAAAACACACAGACAGGATGTTCCAACAGAATAATAGAAGAATGTCACCAAGTATAGGGTAGACCGCGTATACTGGTTATTCCAACAGAATAATAACAAATGGAATAACAGAAGTTCTCTTCATGAATATAAAAGAAATAATATTCCCTACCTTAAAAGAACTGGATATTGGAAAAGTGATGTAGCAGAATACTTTTATTCTCTCTCTCTTATTCTCTCTATACTTTCTCTCTCTATAGCTTGAATGAATTCGTGAAAAATAATGAAGCCCTAGGCCTCTATTTATAGAAAAACTGAGGGTGGCTCTTGGTCTTAACGAAGGGTCAAATGACTCTTGGTCTTAACGAAGGGTCAAATGACTCTTGGTAATATTGAAGGGACAACTACTATTGACGAAAGTAATTACTATTGACCAAGGTAAATACTATTGACCAAGGTAATTACTATTGACCAAGGTAAATACTATTGACGAAGGTAATTACTATTGACCAAGGTAAATACTATTGACGAAGAGACTCTTAGATGATGACATATGGCCCCCCATAAAATAACCAAACTTACCACAACGTCTCAATTATTGATTTAATAATATAACATATTATACAGATGATACTATGACCATAATTTAAGAGATATGATGCAGCAATTACTGTAGCAATAATTGAGTATAGCTGAGTGACTTCTCACGTAAGCATCAATAATCAATACCGTGTGCTACTATGCAACCACGCGTATTACTGTACTTTTACTACCGAGTAGTTCAACAGTTTTAACGGTTTTAACGGTAACACCTCAGCCGTTATTTTTATAGAAAGATAATTCTGTCGTTTTCTCAATCCGACAATAATTCCGTTGTGGGGTCCACCAATGATTGTGCCGTCGTACGAATATTCTCCGACAAAAAGAATATTCTCCGACCAAACGAATATTTTATAACAACTTGCTTACTTTGCAAAATTTATAAATATTACCCACAACTATAACATTATATCAAATTAACTCCATAATATTCAAAAATGATATTTATAAAAAATTCATCTTTATTTATAAAAATTGGGGTCTTACAACCTCCCCTTCTTATGAAATTTCGCCCTCGAAATTAGGGTACGTACCTGGTATGTCGAAGAGGTAAGGATACCTTGATTTCATTTCTGATTCTAACTCCCAAGTCATTTCCTCAACATCGTGGTTTCTCCACAAAACTTTGACTTGAGGTATAACCTTGGAGCGTAGAATATGTTCCTTCTTATCCAAGATTTGAACAGGAACTTCTTCATACGTCAAATCCTCCGCTATTTCGTCCGGTTCTAACTCAATAATGTGGTTCGGGTCTTCCACATATTTGCGTAACATGGATATGTGGAAAACGTTATGAACACGAGACATACTTGGCGGTAAAGCGAGTCTATAAGCCACAGTTCCTACTCGATCGAGGATTAAAAATGGACCGATGAATCGAGGATTTAGCTTTCCTCTCTTTCCAAATCTCGTAACTCCTTTCCATGGAGCAACACGTAAGAACACATGATCTCCTACATCAAATTCCACGTCCTTTCGATGAAGATCAGCATAACTCTTTTGTCGATCTTGTGAGGTTTTTATACGTTGTCGGATCGTTTGAATCTTTTCTGTAGTCATACGTACCAACTCCGGTCCCAACAACGTTGCTTCGCCCACCTCATCCCAGCATACTGGAGAACGACATTTTCTTCCATACAATGCTTCGAATGGAGCCATGCCAATACTTGCTTGATAACTGTTGTTGTAGGAAAACTCCACCAATGGTAAGAACTTGTCCCAACTTCCCTTGAAGTCAAAGACACAGAGTCTTAATAGATCTTCAAGAGTTTGAATAGTCCTCTCTGATTGTCCGTCCGTCTGAGGATGATATGCTGAACTAAATCGTAACTCCGTGCCCATAGCTTTTTGTAAACTAACCCAAAATCGTGAAGTGAATCTTGGGTCTCGATCAGAAATTATGGATACTGGCATACCATGCAGTCTTACAATCTCGTTTATGTACATACGAGCAAGACGTTCAAGTGTATAAGTTTCTCGTATCGGTAAGAAATGAGCAGACTTGGTCAATCTATCAACAATGACCCAAATCGCATCAATACCTTGAGAAACCCTAGGAAGACCGGTAACGAAATCCATGGTAATGTGCTCCCACTTCCATTCTGGAATTTCAAGTGGTTGCAATGGACCTTTTGGTACTTGATGCTCCGCTTTGACTCGTTGACAAGTTAGACACCTTGAGATAAACAACGCTATCTCTCTCTTCATATTGCTCCACCAAAATGTATGACGAAGATCATGATACATTTTGGTACTTCCAGGATGGATTGCAAACGGTGTGTTGTGCGCCTCCATCATGATTTCATACTTTAAATCAGGGTTGTTAGGAACACAAAGTCTGGAGTTGACTCGAAGTATTCCTTCTTCATCGATTCTTGCTTCCGGCATAACACCTTCTTGCACTTTCTTCCTCATACGCATCAGCTCCAGGTCTGTAGCTTGAGCAGCTTTAACTTTATCGATTAAAGTCGGTTCTACTCGTATATTCGCCATCATCACATGGGTCCCTGGAGTCTTCAACTCTATCTCCATCCTTTGCAAGTCACACAAAATGGGCCTTTGCGTTGTTAATATTGCACTTGTACCCGCATATGATCTTCTACTCAATGCGTCAGCTACCACGTTCGCTTTTCCAGGATGGTATTGAATGGTATGATCATAATCTTTCAACAGTTCAAGCCAACGTCGTTGTCGCATGTTGAGTTCCTTTTGAGTGAAGAAATATTTGAGGCTTTTATGATCCGTAAAGATCTCCACTTTCTCCCCATACAAGTAATGCCTCCAAATTTTAAGTGCAAAGACAACAGCTGCCAACTCTAGATCATGAGTAGGATAATTCCTCTCATATTCCTTGAGTTGTCTTGATGCATAGGCTATGACTTTTCCATGTTGCATGAGAACGCATCCCAACCCTTTGCTCGAAGCATCACTGTAGATGACAAATCCCTCCGAGCCAGATGGTATTGTTAGAACAGGTGCTGAAATGAGTCTCCTCTTGAGTTCTTGAAAACTCTGCTCACATTCTTCGCTCCAACCAAACTTTGTATCTTTCCGAGTCAGCTGAGTTAATGGAGTAGCGATTCGAGAAAATCCTTCCACGAATCTCCGATAATAACCAGCTAAACCAAGAAAGCTACGTACCTCGGTCACTGATTTAGGTTGCTCCCAGCTTTGAATAGCTTCAATCTTTGCCGGGTCAACCGATATTCCACGACTTGATACTACGTGCCCAAGGAATGCTACCTCCTCCAGCCAGAACTCGCATTTCTTCAACTTGGCATAAAGCTTGTATTCACGAAGCTTTTGGAGTACCAGCCTCAAGTGTTGCTCATGATCTTCACGGCTTTTGGAATAAATAAGGATGTCATCAATAAAGACGACCACAAAGTGATCCAAATATTCCTTGAATACCCGGTTCATCATATCCATGAAGGCAGCAGGAGCATTAGTCAATCCAAAGGACATGACTAGGAATTCATAATGCCCGTACCGAGTTCTAAAAGCCGTCTTTGGAATATCCTCAGTTCTAACCTTCAGCTGATGATATCCAGAACGAAGATCGATCTTTGAAAAGAATTGTGCTCCTTGCAACTGGTCAAACAGGTCATCAATACGTGGCAATGGGTACCTGTTTTTGATGGTGACATGATTCAACTCCCGATAATCAATACAAAGTCGCATACTTCCATCTTTCTTCTTCACGAATAGAACAGGAGCTCCCCAAGGAGAAGTACTAGGACGAATAAAGCCAATGTCTAACAATTCCTGCAGTTGGATCTTTAACTCCTGAAGTTCAATAGGAGCCATTCGATATGGGGCTTTGGAAATGGGTTTTGTACCGGGTTCAAGATCGATACAAAATTCAATTTCACGCTCTGGGGGTAGGCCAGGAAGTTCTTCAGGGAATACGTCAGGGAATTTATTAACAATAGAAATATCATTCAAAACTGACGTATTTTTGTTTAGATCTGTGACATGAGCTAAGAAAGCTTGACATCCGTTTTTCAATAAACGAATAGTTTTATGGCTTGAGATGACAGCGATTGATTTTAATGGTTTGGTTGCTTGAATTCGCATAATAGGTCGATTAGGAATATGAAAACTAACAACCTTACGAAAACAATCAATTTTTGCATAATGAGTAGTTAACCAATCAATCCCTAGAATCACGTCAAATGCAAGTATTTTTAATGAAATCAGATCGATAGGTAATGTGTGGGTACCAACTTGAACCAAACAAGACTTATAAACAGTGGAGGTAATGAAGGTTTCTCCCAACGGAGTTTCCACAGATAAGTCAAAGTCTAATTTCTCCGGAATCAAATTTAATCGATGAGCGCAAGTAGGAGAAATAAAAGAATGGGTTGAACCGGTATCAAATAAAGTATAAACTTCTTTAGAGTTTATAATAAGCTTACCCGTGATGACCTCATTCGGGTTCCTTGCTCTCTGGGAGTTCACAACAAACGCTCTCCCTTGCACAACCGGTTTTGACTTTTCTGGGACGGCTTTTGGTGCCTCCATCCTAGCTGAATTTGTCTTCGGTAAACGACAAAATCGGGCTAAATGACCTTCTCTTCCACAATTATAACATGCTTTGGACGGCATCGCGCAGTTTGGACTGATGTGCCCCTCCCCTCCGCATTTGAAACATATGATAGGTGGTCGTTCTCCTTCCTTAACGACAGGTGCTGGTGCTGACGTCTTTCCATCATTGTTGAATCTCCTCTTCTTGAAATGTCCATTCTTATTGTTTTGGCCCTGATTACCACCGAAGTGGTTACCATTTCTGGCCTGTTGATTCCCTCCACGCTTGTTGTCACCGCTTCGATGACTGCTCTCACTGGTATTATCATTTTGCCGGCTGCTCTCTTTTGGTTGCGTTGTCTCGTTATCGCGCTCCACCAACTGAGCCCTATTTACAACATCTGAATACAAACACAGTTTATGAGAAACAAGATGTTGACGTATCTCCGGCTTCAAACCTCTTAAAAACATCCGCGTCATTCTTTCTTCATTATCCACCAGGTGGGACGCAAACCGGGATAACTCCGCAAATTTTGCCTCGTACTGCGACACGGTCATATTATTCTGCTCCAATTTGATGAACTCCACCTCCTTCATGTGACGAATACTCTCGGGAAAGTATTTGTCGTTAAACAGCTCTTGGAACTTCTCCCAGGACATCTTCAGTGCGGCAGGTTGAGTACGCTTTATCGATTCCCACCAGTAATCTGCCTCTCCTCGCAACATAAAGGCGGCAAAGGGAACCTTTTGCTCCTCGGAGCAACCCAAGACATCAAATATCTTGGTGATCTGCTTTATCCATGTTTCAGCTACAAGTGGTTTGGGTTCTCCCTTAAACTCCGGTGGTCCCAGCTCCTTAAACTGTTTAGCGGTGACCGCCAGAGAGTTTCCAGTATTTCCACCTACGTTGTGGACAGGAGCCGCTTTCACCTGTTGTTGCATGAATTGCATAAAGCCTCTGAACATTTGATCATTCATCATTTGGTCAGTGTTGTTGTTTGCATGAGGATTGACACCTTCCTGATGCACATTATCCTGATTATTGATATGTGGTGAATCAACAGTCGTCTGTGCTCCATTGCTATTCTCAACGTTCTCAGATGCCATTTTCAGATACTGCCACAAAATAAAAATTAATTGATATGTCATATATTATCCTTATATTATGACCGACCAATTAAATACCATGCAAATAAACTTAGGTATGTCATACTAGCGAAGGAATTCCCCGTCTCTCCCCTCCTAGTTCTATTCTCACATCTTAGCCAGGGATCATATCCCTAAGCTCTGATACCAACTGTGACGCCCCCAAAATTAGGTATACATCACCCATCTTGGGTCGTCAGATACATAGTACAGAATACAAATACAACTTAATAATACAACTGTCGTGTACAATACGACAAAACATAAACTGTGAGTTTGAATACAAATATTATCTTCTAGAGAGTATTCATACTCAAAAGGAGTCCTCATTACATTTATTAACACACCATTACATAGAATAGTGAGGACTACTAACTAATACTATCTTCGGACCATCACTCCGTTCCCCGACTTGCCCCAGCTACGTTCTCATTTCCTGAAGAGAACAGTGAAAGAAAGGGTGAGCTCAACTAGCCCAGTAAGAAATATTATGACTAAGATAATGCAGAATAAATTATCATTAGCCTTCAACAATGTTAAACTGATAAAATATAATAGACATCAAGTTTAACTGTAGCGGAACAAGCAATCCATTAAAAGAGTCAAGTAGAAAATAAACTCTACTATCTTTTATGATTTAAAAAGTTTTTCAACACTGTGATCGCTGGGACTCAGCTTAATAAAATAATCCACATCATCGAATCACCCCTGCACTACGGCCAAGGATATTCGTATATTCATTAATGGTCATGATCATGCCAACAACTGTCCATCAATGCACTACGGGCCAATGAGGACTTTTACCACATCATTTGTAACATTACGGTCATGATTATACCGAATAATCCCTGGTCATAATCATACCAAGTCCATCTATGCACTACATGCCACAGATGACTTTCAACATTTTATAAACATGAGGATGATGACAATGATATAAGAATTCAATAAAACAAGTTCAAGAATTAATTTATCCAGGAATTAACAACGTCCAAATTGTCAACATGATACTGCATTGTGGAGTAAAATTCAAGAATGCTTAGAAGAATATTTTCTTGAAAAGATACTGGATGAAACGCAACTATCAAGGATATTCCACAAATTTCATGGAGTATAGAAGTCAAAACTTAACCAACTGAGTACAATAAAGAATGGAATAACAAAAGAAATCACCATGCATGCGATAGACCGCACAGACAGGTTATTCCAATAGAATAATAAATAATGGAACCAGGTCCGGCGTAAACGCACAGACAGGATATTCCGACAGAATAATAAATAATGGAACCAGGTCCGGTGTAAAACACACAGACAGGATATTCCAACAGAATAATAATAAAACGGAACCAGGTCCGGTGTAAAACACACAGACAGGATGTTCCAACAGAATAATAAACGGAACCAGGTCCGGTGTAAAACACACAGACAGGATGTTCCAACAGAATAATAGAAGAATGTCACCAAGTATAGGGTAGACCGCGTATACTGGTTATTCCAACAGAATAATAACAAATGGAATAACAGAAGTTCTCTTCATGAATATAAAAGAAATAATATTCCCTACCTTAAAAGAACTGGATATTGGAAAAGTGATGTAGCAGAATACTTTTATTCTCTCTCTCTTATTCTCTCTATACTTTCTCTCTCTATAGCTTGAATGAATTCGTGAAAAATAATGAAGCCCTAGGCCTCTATTTATAGAAAAACTGAGGGTGGCTCTTGGTCTTAACGAAGGGTCAAATGACTCTTGGTCTTAACGAAGGGTCAAATGACTCTTGGTAATATTGAAGGGACAACTACTATTGACGAAAGTAATTACTATTGACCAAGGTAAATACTATTGACCAAGGTAATTACTATTGACCAAGGTAAATACTATTGACGAAGGTAATTACTATTGACCAAGGTAAATACTATTGACGAAGAGACTCTTAGATGATGACATATGGCCCCCCATAAAATAACCAAACTTACCACAACGTCTCAATTATTGATTTAATAATATAACATATTATACAGATGATACTATGACAATAATTTAAGAGATATGATGCATCAATTACTGTAGCAATAATTGAGTATAGCTGAGTGACTTCTCACGTAAGCATCAATAATCAATACCGTGTGCTACTATGCAACCACGCGTATTACTGTACTTTTACTACCGAGTAGTTCAACAGTTTTAACGATTTTAACGGTAACACCTCAGCCGTTATTTTTATAGAAAGATAATTCTGTCGTTTTCTCAATCCGACAATAATTCCGTTGTGGGGTCCACCAATGATTGTGCCGTCGTACGAATATTCTCCGACAAAAAGAATATTCTCCGACCAAACGAATATTTTATAACAACTTGCTTACTTTGCAAAATTTATAAATATTACCCACAACTATAACATTATATCAAATTAACTCAATAATATTCAAAAATGATATTTATAGAAAATTCATCTTTATTTATAAAAATTGGGGTCTTACACCTGTAACATTAATCAATAGTTTCTTTTCACAATTGTAATTCTAAATTCCTCTTCGCATCCAGGACAAAGATAATTTTCATCACCTGAAACATCAAAGATCATGGTCATACCAAATCACAGTTCATGTTTATAATCATACTAATAAATTTATCTTTGCACTACTGTAAGACCCCGAATTTTATGAAATAAAAGTATTCAATTTTTCTATTCAGTAAATGGTTAAATTGATAAAATTTTAAAGTTATGGGTGAAATATGAATTTTTTTTTTCAAAATAAGCAAGTGGTTATAAAATAATCATTGTTGTCGGGGAATATTCGTTTGGTCGTGAAATATTCTTTCTGTCGGGGAATATTCGTACGACGGCGCAGCTATTTGTGGGCCCCATAACAGAATAACTGTCGGATGAAGAAAACGACAAATTTGAGTTTTTACAAATAACGGCGTAGTTGTTACCGTTAACACTGTTGGAATACCCGGTGGTTAAAACACAGTAATACGCGTTATTGCACAGTAGCACACGGTATTGCATAGTATTTTTAAAATTATTGATTCTTACGTAAGAAGGCACTACTCAATAATTGTTACAGTAATTACTGTTCAATATTTTATTTTATTGATTCAATAATTGCTGCGTTGATATTTTATATTATTGTTGTTTCAATAATTGTTGCTGCACAGTATTTCCCATTATCAGATCAATAATTCATATTATTTGAATAGTATTATTAGATAGCATTATTGGCAATGTCTAGAAAGTTCTGTCTAAGGAGAGGTTTGGTCATCTAATTGCGCGCCAGTAAGGAGAAATCCTTATTGGAAAGCCCCCTCTTTCCTGGGAACGGCCTGGTTGTCATAAATGTGATTCTGTAATATTATTTGTTAATAATTAATTATTGATTCATATGATAAGGAAATATTTATATTATGTGGATATAAATGAGGGATATATTTTTTTGGTTAAAAATGAAGGAGTTAATGTTGAGGTGTTTTATCTGTATTTTTGTCGAAACGGAGGTTTTGAAAATCAAATTAGGGTTTTTGAGATATTTTGCGGGGGTTATAATTTTTAATCCGACCGTTGGATCGTGGTAATTTTTAGATATGTTATACATATATAAGTTGAGTATATGCCCACAAATTTTGAACCGTTAAAAATGAACGTATAATTTATTATGAATTTTACAAGATGACTGGTTCAGAAATTGTTAAATTTTTGGAGTTTATCATTTTGGTGGAAAATTCTAGAATTGGTGGGCCCCACTTGTGGTTGGTGAAGAAATGTGCTGAATTATATTTCAAATGTGGTGGGTGAGAATAGTAGCAGGTAAAGCCATCAGGTTGCAGGTCAAACCTACCAAAATTTTCCTATAAATAGAGGGCTAAGTTAGAATTGAAAATCACACCAGAAACAAGCTTTCTCTCTTTTTCTCTCAATATTATGAAGCATATTTTTTGAGTTTTTAGATACTTGGTGAGTTATTATTCATCAGTGCAAGTTTCCTTCAGCATCTTATCCGATATCCAGTCAGAAGTACTGCTCTTTTGAGGTAAGGGATTGTAAGGGATTGTAAGGGATTGTAAGGGATAGTAATGGATTTTAAGGGTTGTTATGATTTTCAGTTTCGTAATTTTTCTGATCTTAAAAAATTATGGAAAAATTTGAAATGATATTTTGATGAGTTTTATTGATTGTGTCCAAAAATGGTGATTTTTGGATGTATAGATTAAGAGTTATGAATTTTACGGGAAAAGACTATTTTAAAAGTAACCGCTTATAATTCCTTGTGGTTAACTCCAAAATTGATGAAATTTTTATTGGGAGTACATGTATATGATAGAAGTATACTCTGTAAATTTCAGAATTTTTAGACAAAAGTACAATTTTTGATAAATGTCTAAATATTCGGCTATTTTGGCCATATGAAAAATAGTAAATGACTTTTAAAAATTCTGAGAAAAATATATGTTCACTATGGGACTATATTATGCTAAATCCCAGAAAAGAAATATTTTTGGAACTGATTTGATATTTTTCATGAAAATAGTCTAGTTATGAGTAAATGAATTAAATATGTTTTGTGAAGAAAGAAAATTGGAAAATAGGATTTTATGGCTTGAGAATCCTATATGAGGTATATGCAGATTTTTGATGAGGGTTTTGGTTATTGATGATGAAATTGTAAGAGTTGGCATTTTATGATGATTAAATGCAATAATTAGTAAAGTGTAAACAATTAAAATAAATTGTTTATAAATTTAAGTAATATTATTCTTTCAATATCATTATACCGAAATATTGGTATGGATTTTATTGTGGAATTTCTATCTTTTGTGTCGGAGTTACTATTTACGATTTACTATTCATGAGTTACGAATATTACTCTTGAGATTAAAACTATATGTTGATCATATTATTTTTATCATCATATATAACATTTTTATAACCCTGATGTTGAAATTCTCTTTCACTGGAGTGTAAAGATGGATAGATTATTGGTATGATCATGACTAGGGTTCTCTTTGGCCTGTAGTGCAAAGTTGAATTGTGACTGGTATGATCATGACCATTGAATTTATAATTGAATATCTTAAGCTTAAGTGCAATGGTGAATTGATCAACATGGTTATAATTATTGTTTATATAAATTCTGAAATGATTATATATTTCTTTGAGATATGAATATATTTGGCCTGTAGTGCAAATATGAATTGTTGATGAATATCTTTGGCATGTAGTGCAAAGATGGCCTGTTGATGAATATCTTTGGCCTGTAGTGCAAAGATGAACTGTTGTTGAATATCTTTGGCCTGTAGTGCAAAGATGAACTGTTGTTGAATATCTTTGGCCCGTAGTGCAAAGATGGTTTGTTGATGAATATCTTTGGCCCGTAGTGCAAAGGTGGATTTGTTAGTATGATTATAAACAGGAACTGTGATTTGGTATAACCATGATCTTTGATGTTTCAGGTAAAGACAGGTGATGAAAATATTCTTCGTCCTGGGTGCGAAGAAAAATTTATAGTCACAATTATGATTATGAGTTATTCATATGATTGTGGAAAGGAACTGTTGAGTGATGTTACATGGATAAAACATTGTTGGTGGATTTTTAACATGGAAGAGATAATAGACTTTATGGTCTATTTGACTCTTCTAATGGATTGCATGTTCCGCTGCAACTATGGTTGAAATTTTTATCATTTACCATATGTTCTAAATCTCTGATTTATTATTGATGAAGGCTATTGATAATTTAATTATCTTTAGTCATGATATTCTTTACTGAGCTAGTTGTGCTCACCCTTTTGCTTCATAATTCCTTTCAGGTAATAAGAGTGTAGCTGGGTCGAGCAGGGGTAACAAGGGAATAGAACGGTGGTCATCATTTAGTAGTTATATTTGGTGAAGAAAATAGGGTGAGGCGAACCCAACGTTGGAAGGGTGTTTTGTCACTATCATACAAGATGTCTAATGACATACAACCTCGTGTCATCATAAGACATGGTTGTGCTCATCCACTTGCTGAGTATATCTATGGGCACTACCTATATAATCTTGGTGTTTGTTTGAAGTATAATTCTCAATTAGAGACAGTGGAGATAATGATAAGTCAAGAGAAGACTCACCATTGGGAAGAATATGATAGTAATCTTCTCGTTTTTCTTTGGGGTCTATTGGGTCAACCAAGGATAATTCTGTGGCCATATGATATCTATCATAACCTAGATGTGTGGCCTCCCATAGGTTTCCTTGAGCACTTCCCAAAGATTTTAATTTCTAAAACAGTTTTTGACTATACCTTTATGTAAGGTGTCAATGTGAGGTGATGTCCACGGTTGGAACATGAGTCATATTTGGTATATATTTGTATCCAAACTCACAGCATATGTGTTGTTGTATTTTGCACGACAATTGTTGTAATAAAGTTGTAGTTATTTTCTGTACCATGTATTTGACGACTCAGAATGGGTTGGATGGAATGGACCTATTTTGGGGTTGTCACAACTACGGTCCAAAGATATTCATCAACAAGTCATCTTTGCACTACATGCCAAAGATATTCAACAACAGGTCATCTTTGCATTACGAGCCAAAGATATTTATCAACAACTCATCTTTGCACTACAGGCCAAAGATATTCCTCAACAATTCATATTTGCACTACAGGCCAAATATATTCATCAACAGTCCATATTTGCACTATAGGCCAAATATATTAATATCTCAAAGAAATATATAATCATTTCAGAATTTATATAAACAATAATTATAACCATGTTGATCAATTCACCTTTACACTTAAGCTAAAGATATTCAATTATAAATTCAATGGTCATGATCATACCAGTTAACAATTCATCTTTACACTACAGGCCAAAGATATTCCTCAGTCACGATCATACCAATAATTTATCCATCTTTATACTCAAGTGAAAGAGAAATTTAACATCAGGGTTATAAAAATGTTATATATGATAATAAAAACAATATAATCAATATATAGTTTAATCTCCAGAGTAATATTCATAAATCAACTATAATTTGGTTAGAAAAAGAAACTAATTTTTATCGTGAATAGTAACCGTGAATAGTAACTCGTGAATAGTAACTCATAAATAGTAACTCGTGAATAGTACTCTGTATTCGTACATAGTACCGTATACATAAATAATGTCATATACGTAAATAGTGTCATATGCATGAATAATGTCGTATACGTGAATACTGCCGTATACGTGAATAGTAACCCCGACTCAAAAATTTCTAAATTTGATAAAAAGTTCATACCAACATTTCGGTATAATGATATTGAAGAAAATATCATTTTAAGAATAATATAACATCCCTTACTATCCCTTACCTCAAAAGAGCAGCACTTCTGACTGGATATCGGATATGACGCTGAAGGAAACTTGCACTGATGAATAGTAACTCACCAAGCATCTAAATACTCACAAAATACACTCAATAATCTAGAGAGAAAAAGAGAGAAAACTTATGAATTCTGGTGTGATTTTCAATTCTAACTTAGCCCTCTATTTATAGGAAAATGTTAGCACGCCGAAGCAGACTTAACCTGCAACCTGATGGCTTTACCTGCTACTATTCCCACCCACCACATTTGAATAAAAATCTCAGCACATTTCTTCACCAACAAAGAGTGGGGCCCACCAATTCTAGAATTTTCTACCAAAATGATAAACTCCGAAAATTCAACAATTTCTGAACCAGTCATCTCATAAAATTCATAATAAATCATACGTTCATTTTTAACGGTTCAAAATTTGTAGACATATACTCAACTTATATATGTATAACATATCCAAAAATTATCACGATCCAACGGTCGGATTAAAAATTATAACCCTCGTAAAATATCTCAAAAACCCTAATTTGATTTTCAATACCTCCGTTCTGATAAAAATACAGATAAAACACCTCAACATTAACTCCTTCATTTTTAACCACAAAAATATATCCCTCATTTATATCCACATAAAATAAATATTCTCTTATCATATGAATCAATAATTAATAATTCACAAATAATATTACAGAATCACATTTATGACAACCAGGCCGTTCCCAGGAAAGAGGGGGCTTTCCAATAAGAATTTCTCCTTACTGGCGCGCAATTAGGTGACCAAACCTCTCCTTAGACAGAACTTTCTAGACATTGCCAATAATGTTATCTAATAATATTATTCAAATAATATGAACTATTGATCTGATAATGGGAAATACTGTGCAGCGACAATTATTGAACAACAATAATATAAAATTTCAACGTAGCAATTATTGAATCAATAAAATAAAATATTGAACAGTAATTACTGTAACAATTATTGAGTAGTGCCTTCCTTCGTAAGAATCAATAATTCAAAAATACTGTGCAATACCATGTGCTACTGTGCAATAACGCGTATTACTGTATTTTAACCACCGGGTATTCTAACAGTGTTAACGATAACAACTACGCCGTTATTTGTAAAAACTCAAATTTGTCATTTTCTTCATCCGACAGTTATTCTGTTATGGGGTCCACAAATGGCTGCGCCGTCGTACGAATATTTTCCGACAGAAAGAATATTCCACGACCAAACGAATATTTTCCGACAAAAATGAATATTTTATAACCACTTGCTTATTTGAAATATTTGCGCATTTTACCCATAACTAACCACATTAATCAAATCAACCCTTTCTATTTCAAAATAATAAATAGAGGAAATTTAATTTCATTTATTAATAAGTTGGGGTCTTACAACCTCCTCTCCTTATAAAATTTCGTCCTCGAAATTGACGTACGTACCTGGTATTTCAAAGAGTTGAGAATACCTTCCTTTCATTTCAGATTCCATCTTCCCTGTAATCATAATTTCTCCATTGCTCATCTCCTGTATTTCAAATATCATTCTAGAATACAACTTCAAAACAAGAGTTAATTGAACAAATTAACATATCACATAATATCCCGATATTATGACTGACCAACAAATAAGCTTAGGTAGGACACACTAGCGAATGATTTACGCATCTTTCCCCTCCTAGTTCTATTTCCCGATCTCCGCCAGAGATCATATCCCTAAGCTCTGATACCAAAATGTAACGACCCCAAAATAGGTCCATTCTATCCAACCTATTCTGAGTCGCCAAATACATAGTACAAAAAATAACTACAACTTTATTACAACAATTGTCGTGCAAAATACAACAACACATATGCTGTGAGTTTGGATATAAATATATACCAAATGTGACTCATGTCTCAACCGTGGACAGCACCTCACAATGACACCTTACATAAAGGTATAGTCAAAAACTGTTTTAGAAATTAGAATTTTTGGAAAGTGCTTAAGGAAACCTTCGTACATGGGAGCCCATGCGTCTAGGTTATAATAGATATCATATGGCCACATAATTATCCTTGGTTGACCCAATAGATGTGACGCCCCCAAAATTAGGTATACATCACCCATCTTGGGTCGTCAGATACATAGTACAGAATACAAATACAACTTACTAATACAACTGTCGTGTACAATACGACAAAACATAAACTATGAGTTTGAATACAAATATTATCTTCTAGAGAGTATTCATACTCAAAAGGTGTCCTCATTACATTTATTAACACACTATTACATAGAATAGTGAGGACTACTAACTAATACTATCATTCGGACCATCACTCCGTTCCCCGACTTGCCCCAGCTACGTTCTCATTTCCTGAAGAGAACAGTGAAAGAAAGGGTGAGCTCAACTAGCCTAGTAAGAAATATTATGACTAAGATAATGCAGAATAAATTATCATTAGCCTTCAACAATGTTAAACTGATAAAATATAATAGACATCAAGTTTAACTGCAGCGGAACAAGCAATCCATTAAAAGAGTCCAGTAGAAAATAAACTCTACTATCTTTTATGATTTAAAAGGTTTTTCAACACTATGATCGCTGGGACTCAGCTTAATAAAATAATCCACATCATCGAATCACCCCTGCACTACGGGCAAGGATATTCGTGTATTCATTAATGGTCATGATCATGCCAACAACTGTCCATCAACGCACTACGGGCCAATAAGGACTTTTACCACATTATTTGTAACATTACGATCTTGATTATACCGAATAATCCCTGGTCATAATCATACCAAGTCCATCTATGCACTACAGGCCACAGATGACTTTTAACATTTTATAAACATGAGGATGATGACAATGATATAAGAATTCAATAAACAAGTTCAAGAATTAATTTATCCAAGAATTAACAACGTCCAAATTGTCAACATGATACTGCTTTGTGGAGTAAAATTTAAGAAAGCTTAGAAGAATATTTTCATGAAAAGATACTGGATGAACCGCAATTATCAATGATATTCCACTAATTTCATGGAGTTTAGAAGTTAAAACTTAACCAACTGAGTATAGTAAAGAATGGAATAACAAAAGAAATCACTCGGCATGCGATAGACCGCACAGACAGGTTATTCCAACAGAATAATAAATAATGGAACCAGGTCCGGCGTAAACGCACAGACCAATTCACAGCAAGCATGGGAGCGATTGCAAAATATTTTTCAGGATAACAAACATTCTCGTGCCGTTTACCTGGAAAACCAATTCACTCACGTTCAAATGGATAATTATCCTAACATCTCGACCTATTGCCAAGAACTCAAAATGCTTGCTGATCAACTTTCTAATGTTGGTGCACCGGTTTCAAATCAAAGATTAGTTCTTCAGCTAATAGCGGGTTTAAATGAGAATTACGATGGTGTTGCTACCTTCATTCAACAGAGTGATCCTTAATGCCTTTTTACGAGGCACGATCGAAGTTAATCCTTGAAGAAACCCGCAAGGCTAAACAGGCTGCCGCCGCCGTCGGCACCGCCCTCCTCACCGTCAACAGTTCCAACGATGATGCATCTGGCTATGGTCGAAGTTTGCTTTCAGGTTCTGGTAATACATCAAACCGCAACAATACTGGTCAGAAACGTGGTCCAAACTGCAACAATAATCGGGGGAAAAATGGTGGCGGTCGAGGAAAAGGTCGTGGTAGCAGCAACCACGGAGGTGGACATCAGCATGGTGGACAGCAACCACAGCAGCGTCCGTGGCAGCAGCAGCAGCCACCATACCAGTGGGCACCATACCCACTGTGGGGGTCTTGGGGACAACAAGCATGGACTGCTCCACCTTGTCCTTATCCCACCTCATCATGGGCTCGTCCACCTTCTACTTCTCAGCCCGAAATTCTAGGCAATCGTCCCCCACAGGCATACAGTGCCCAAGTGCCCCCTCCTTCGAGCTATGCACCTACCGACATTGATGCGGCCATGCACAATTTATCTCTTACAGTTCTTGATGTAAACTGGTACATGGATACCGGTGCAACCTCCCACATGACTGCATCTCAAGGTAATCTCTCATCTTATTCTAATATGAGCAATCACAAAAATATTATTGTTGGCAGGAAATTCTAATTCGTGGTTATGGACAAACATTCCTTTCCCCACCTCACCCACCTTTCACTTTAAACAATGTCCTACATGCCCCTAAACTCATTAAAAACTTGATCTCTGTGCGTCGTTTCACCATTGACAATAATGTTTCTATTGAGTTTGATCCTTTTGGGTTTTCTGTGAAGGACTTTCAGACGGGGATGCTGCTAATGAGATGTGATAGCACCGGGGATCTATATCCTATCACCACAACCACCAAGCATCACTTCACCTCTCTATCCAACTTTGCAGCTCTCTCTCTTGTTTTATGGCATAATCGTTTGGGTCACCCGGGAGCACCTATTTTACACTCCCTTAGGAATAATAAGTTTATTGACTGTACACAAACTTCATGTTCTAGTGTTTGTTAATCTTGCATTTTTGGGAAACATGTTAAGTTGCCTTTTTCTGTTTCGAATTCTTCCACTACAAAACCTTTTGATATAATACATAGTGATTTGTGGACATCACCAATTTTAAATTCGGCAGATTATAAGTATTATATTCTTCTCTTGGATGATTACACTAATTTCTTGTGGACATTCCCTCTTGGACGAAAATCACACGTTCATTCCATTTTCTTATCTTTTAGTGCACTCATTCAAACCCAATTTGAGAAAATTATTAAATGTTTTCAGTGTGATAATGGGAGGGAATTTGATAATGAGTCCTTTAAGCAATTTTGTCACACTAATGGTATGGTGTTTCATTTTTCTTGCCCTCACACTTCTCCACAAAATGGCAAAGCCGAACGTAAAATCCGAGCAATCAATAAACTCTTCTTGCTCACTCGTTTATGCCACCATCATTTTGGCATCATGCCCTCTAAATGGCGACATACCTCCTAAACATTCTCCCTAGCAAGATACTCTCTAATTATTCCCCAACTCAATTTCTGTACCATCGGGATCCTTCTTACACACATTTACGGGTATTCGGGTGTTTATGTTATCCCATTTTTCCCTCCACCTCAATATATAAGCTACAAGCCCGTTCCACCCCATGCGTTTTTTTGGGATACCCGCTTAATCATAGAGGATACAAGTGTTATGATTTGTCCAGTCGAAAAATAATTATCTCTAGACATGTCATTTTTTATGAGTCCCAATTCCCGTTTGCTCAGCTGCATACTCCTTCTTCCTAAACCTATGATTTTTTGAGTGAAGGTCTGCCTCCCGTTTTGCACCATCATCTTCAAATTCAACCTACTCCAGTCCACCAGCACACACCGGAGCTCATTGTAGCCCAACCTTCCCAACCGGTTTCAGCACCGACCTCTCCTCAACCCACATCTCCGCCCGCGTCCAACAATACTTCCCCACGGCTAAGTCCACATACAAAAACTACACAGTCAGCCTCTCTACCTAGTCCACAGCCGAACCAAACAAGACAAGCCCCATCTCGATCCATTACAACCCGCGGCATGCATGGGATTTTTAAGCCCAAACAACAATTCAATTTGACGTCCTCGGTTACGCCATCCCCTTTTCCTCGTAACCCAAAAGCTGCCTTGTCTGACCCGAATTGGAAAACGGCCATATTAGACGAATTTGATGCTCTTATTAAAAATAAGACGTGGGAGTTGGTGCCCCGTCCTCCTGATGCTAATATTATTCGTTCAATGTGGATTTTTCGTCATAAAAAGAATTCTGATGGTTCTTTTGAGAGACACAAAGCTCGTCTTGTTGGTATGGCAGGTCTCAATAGGTTGGTGTGGATTGTGATGAAACATTTAGCCCAGTGGTGAAACCAGCTACTATTCGGACTGTTCTCAGTATATCCTTATCCAATTCTTGGCCCATTCATCAGCTGGATGTTAAAAATGCATTCTTGCATGGTCAGCTTCACGAAACCGACTACATGCATCAGCCGATGGGTTTTAGAGATCCCGTCCATCCCGAGTATGTGTACTTGTTGAAGAAATCTCTATATGGCCTCAAACAAGCCCCACGTGCTTGGTATCAACGATTTGCTAATTTTGTCTCTACTATTGGTTTCTCACATAGCAAATCTGATCATTCTCTATTTATTTATCGCCAAGGCAATGTCATGGCCTACATTCTTCTTTATGTTGATGACATCATTCTCACTGCGTCATCTGACGCTCTTCGTCAATCTATTATGTCACTTCTTGCTTCTGAATTTGCTATGAAGGACTTGGGCCCTCTAAGCTATTTCTTGGGCATTGCAGTTACACGCCATGCCGGTGGGTTATTTCTTTGTCAACGCAAATATGTAGAGAAAATTATTGAACGAGCCGACATGACCTCTTGTAAGCCTGCCACCACGCCGGTGGATACTGTAACGACCCCAAAATAGGTCCATTCCATCCAACCTATTCTGAGTCGCCAAATACATGGTACAAAAAATAACTGTAACTTTATTACAACAATTGTCGTGCAAAATACAACAACACATATGCTGTGAGTTTGGATACAAATATATACCAAATGTGACTCATGTTCCAACCGTGGACATCACCTCACAATGACACCTTACATAAAGGTATAGTCAAAAACTGTTTTAGAAATTAGAATATTTGGGAAGTGCTCAAGGAAACCTTCGTACATGAGAGGCCATGCGTCTAGGTTATGATAGATATCATATGGCCACAGAATTATTCTTGGTTGACCCAATAGACCCCAAAGAAAAACGAGAAGATTACTATCATATTCTTCCCAATGGTGAGTCTTCTCTTGACATATCATTATCTCTACTGTCTCTAATTGAGAATTATACTTCAAACAAACACCAAGATTATATAGGTAGTGCTCGTATATATACTCAGCAAGTGGATGAGCACATCCCTGTCTTATGATGACACGAGGTTGTATGTCGTTAGACATCTTGTATGATAGTGGCAAACCACCCTTCCAACGTTGGGTACACCTTACCCTATTGGATTCACCAAATAAAACTACTAAATGAACTTTTCTATACTGCTTCGGGAGAACATCCACAGCTAGAGACCACCGTTCTATTTCTCCGTTACCCTCGCTCGACCCAGCTACACTTTTATTACCTGAAAGGAATTGTGAAGCAAAAGGGTGAGCACAACTAGCTCAGTAAAGAATATCATGACTAAAGATAATTAAATTATCAATAGCCTTCATCAATAATAAATCAGAGATTTAAAACATATGGTAAATGATAAAAATTTCAACCATAGTTGCAGCGGAACGAGCAATCCATTAGAAGAGTCAAATAGACTATAAAGTCTATTATCTTCTCCATGTTAAAAATCCATCAACAATGTTTTATCCCTGTAACATCAATCAACAATTCTGGTCCACAATCATATGAATAACTCATAATCATAACTGTAGTTCTAAATTTCTCTTCTCATCCAGGACGAAGATAATTTTTATCACCTATCTTTACCTGAAACATCAAAGATCATGGTTACACCAAATCACATTTCCTGTTCATAATCATACTAATAACTTCATCTTTGCACTACGGCCAAAGATATTCATTTGTATCACCAGTTGGTCATGTTTATCTCAACATCTGTTCATCTTTGCACTTCTGGCCAAAGATATTCAACAACATGTCATCTTTGCACTACGGGCCAAAGATATTCATCAACAATTCATCTTTGCACTACAGGCCAAAGATATTCATCAATATTTCATCTTTGCACTACAGGCCAAAGATATTCCTCAACAGTTCATATTTGTACTACATGCCAAATATATTAATATCTCAAAGAAATATATAATCATTTATATAAACAATAATTATAACCATGTTGATCATTTCACCTTTGCACTTAAGCTGAAGATATTCAATTATAAATTCAATGGTCATGATCATACTAGTCAATAATTCAACTTTGCACTACTGGCCAAAGAGAACCCAAAGTCATGATCATACCAATAATCTACCCATCTTTACACTCAAGTGAAAGAAAATTTCAACATCAGGGTTATAAAAATGTTATATATGATAATAAAAATAATATGATCAACATATAGATTTAATCTCAAGAGTAATATTCATAAATCAACTATAATTTGGTTAGAAAAAGAAACCAATTTTATCGTGATTAGTAACTCGTGAATAGTAATTCATGAATAGTAACTCGTGAATAGTAACTCATGAATAGTAATCCCGACACAAAAAGGTAAAAATTCCATAATAAAATACATACCAATATTTCGGTATAATGATATTGAAAGAATAATATTTCTTAAGCTTATAAACAATTTATTTTAATTGTTTACACTTTACTAAATAATGCATTTAATCAATCTAAAATGCCAAACTCATAAGATTTCATCACCAATAACCAAAACCCTCATCAAAAATCTGCATATACCTCATATAGGATTCTCAAGTCATAAAATCTTATTTTCCAATTTTCTTACTTCACAAAACATATTTAATTCATTTACCCATAACTAGACTATTTTCATGAAAAAAACCAAATCAGTTCCAAAAATATTTCTTTTCTGGGATTTAGTATAATATAGTCCCATAGTGAACATATATTTTTCTCAGAATTTTTAAAAGTCATTTACTATTTTTCATATGGCCAAAACAGCCGAATATTTAGACATTTATCAAAAATTATACTTTTGTCCAAAAATTCTGAAATTTACAGAGTATACTTCTATCATATACATATACTCCCAATAAAAATTTCATCAATTTTGGAGTTAACCATAAGGAATTATAAGCGGTTACTTTTAAAATAGTCTTTTCTCATAAAATTCATAACTCTCAATCTATACATCCAAAAATCACTATTTTTGGACACAATCAAGAAAACTCATCAAAATATCATTTCAAATTTTTCTAGAATTTTTGAAGGTCAGAAAAATTACGAAACTGAAAAACATAACAACCCTTAAAATTCCTTACTATCCCTTACCTCAAAAAAGCAGTACTTCTGATCGGTATGCAAAGCCGAAGGAAACTTGCACTAAATAGCAACTCTCAAAGTATTTAAATACTCACAAAATATGCTTCATAATATAGAGAGAGAAAGAGAGAAAACTTTTTTCTGGTGTGATTTTCAATTCTAACTTAGCCCTCTATTTATAGGAAAATTTTAGTAGGCTTGACCTGCAACCTGATGGCTTTACCTGCTACTATTCCCACCCACCATATTTGAAATATAATTCAGCACATTTCTTCACCAACCACAAGTGGGGCCCACCAATTCTAGAATTTTCCATCAAAATGATAAACTCCAAAAATTCAACAATTTCTAAATCAGTCATCTTGTAAAATTCATAATAAATCATACGTTCATTTTTAACGGTTCAAAATTTGTGGGCATATACTCAACTTATATATGTATAACATATCCAAAAATTACCACGATCCAACGGTCGGATTAAAAATTATAACCCCCGCAAAATATCTCAAAAACCCTGATTTTTAATACCTCCATTCTGACAAAAATACGGATAAAAACCTCAACATTAACTCCTTTATTTTTAACCACAAAAATATATCCCTCGTTTATATCCACATAAAATAAATATTTCCTTATCATATGAATCAATAATTAATTATTCACAAATAATATTACAGAATCATATTTATGACAACCAGGCCGTTCCCAGGAAAGAGGGGGCTTTCCAATAAGAATTTTTCCTTACTGGCGCGCAATTAGGTGACCAAACCTCTCCTTAGACAGAACTTTCTAGACATTGCCAATAATGTTATCTAATAATATTATTCAAATAATATGAATTATTGATCTGATAATGGAAAATACTGTGCAGTGACAATTATTGAACAACAATAATATAAAATTTCAACGTAGCAATTATTGAATCAATAAAATAAAATATTGAACAGTAATTACTGTAACAATTATTGAGTAGTGCCTTCTTACGTAAGAATCAATAATTTCAAAAATACTGTGCAATACCGTGTGCTACTGTGCAATAACGCGTATTACTGTATTTTAACCACCGGGTATTCCAACAGTGTTAACGGTAACAACTACGTCGTTATTTGTAAAAACTCAAATTTATCGTTTTCTTCAGCCGACAGTTATTCGTTATGGGGCCCACAAATAGCTGCGCCGTCGTACGAATATTCCCCGACAGAAAAAATATTCTACGACCAAACGAATATTCCCCGACAACAATGATTATTTTATAACCACTTGCTTATTTTGAAAAAAATTCATATTTCACCCTTAACTTTAACATTTATCAATTTAACCATTTACTGAATAGTAATTATAAGAAAAATTGAATACTTTTATTTCATAAAATTCGGGGTCTTATAGATACTAAGGCTAAACTGAGTGCCTCTTCGGGATCTCCCTACGCAGATCCTACACATTATCGCCGTTTAGCGGGAGCATTGCAATACCTTACATTCACGAGACCAGATATATCATATGCTGTGCAACAGGTTTGTTTACATATGCATGACCCGAAGGATGAACATATGAATGCTCTCAAACGAATTCTGCGATACATTCAGGGCACTCTTGACTATGGCTTACATTTTTCCAAGTCTTTAATTTCTGATCTCATATCTTACACTGATGCTGATTGGGGTGGATGCCCCGATACTAGACGCTCCACCTCTGGCTATTGTGTTTTTCTTGGAGACAACTTGATCTCTTGGTCCTCTAAGCGTCAACCTACTTTGTCTCGATCTAGTGCTGAAGCCGAGTACAGAGGGGTAGCTAACGTTGTCTCCGAATCCTGCTGGATCCGGAACCTTCTCTTGGAACTACATTGTCCGGTCCATAAGGCTACATTGGTTTATTGTGATAATGTTAGTGCAATATATCTCTCAGGCAATCCCGTTCAACATCAGCGCACTAAACACATTGAAATGGATATTCACTTCGTACGCGAGAAAGTTGCACGTGGACAGGTTCGTGTTCTTCATGTTCCGTCCCGTTATCAGATTGCCGACATCTTCACTAAAGGACTTCCGCGTATACTCTTTGATGATTTTCGAGACAGCCTCAACGTACGCCAACCTCCCGCTTCGACTGCGGGGGTGTGTTAAATTATAAAAATAATCTCTGTATAAATCTTTTAGTATTAGAATGTATCTTTTATTATTAGAATGTAAATAATAATCACCTCAATTGTAGCCTCAGTCACCTCAATTGTAGCCTACTAACACTCATGTACTCATGTATATATTTCACCAAATGAATGAGAATAGACACGGTGAATTTCTATCACTTGCATCCTTGAGAATGTCAGAAGCAATCACAGACCACAGAGTCAACTGGGATATTAGTGAATAGATTCAACTACCAATAAAAATCTCAGGATTCATCAACAAAAACCCATGATTAATCTTTATCATCAAAACTTAAAATATATATAATAGATTTAGAAACAAAAAACAAGCCACTTCTTGGAGTAAGACCAAACTTTCTCATTAGAGTACTTTCTAAAATATATGAAGAGATGAGGGTAAAGGCAGGGGCAGGGGCACGGGCAGGCGGCGGCATGCGGCAGTAAGCTTCATCCTAGGGGGTCATATGCCCGAGAGCAGATCCTTTGTCCCCAAATTCTCTGTCTCTTTGTGTCCCTCCACTTACATTTTGACACATAGTCTCTTACTTAACATTAATTAATTCTAAAATAAAATAAAATAACATGTGTCATAATTTAAGTGGGGGGACACAAGGGGGACAGAGAATTTGGGGACAGAGGATCTGCTCTCCATATGCCCCCCTCGACCCCCTAGGTTCGCCTTTGCTTTTATTGTGAAAATAATATTTTTAATTATGGATTTAACAATTCTTAAAAAAATAATACTATTAGTTTGTTTATGGATAAACAGAAAAATAGTGGAGTACGGAGATTATATTATATGAAGTAATTAAACATTCCGATAGTTTGGGAAGGATGAGCTATAATTTGCCACAAAGATGAAAGACCCATATAACTGAACCCCAAAAAACACGAAGACACCAAACCAAGCCTTTCGGAGAAAAGAGAAAAGCCACCGGACCAGGACTCTCAGCTCCATAATTGTATTCTACTGTATTGCATTGATTATGGTGATTAAACAGTTAGCCGTCGGCGCAAATTAGACTTGGCAAATGATGAGAGATGAAGAAGAAAACCCAAAATGATGATTCCATAAATGTCAAGTCCAAAAGGAAAGGCGCTAAGAAAATCATCAATATCAACAATGGAAAGAGCTTCATTGAGCTCTCACTACCTTTGATGATCTCATTTTGGTTTCTTGTTTTGTTGTTCTATTCTAAATTTGGCCTCACCCATGGCAATGGAGGTAATATTCTCTCTTTCATTTATTTCTGCTCTTTTTTATTCCCATTTCTTAAATTTTATATTTTGAACATTTCCCTTTTCTTCTTCACTTCAATATGTTGAAATTTAGAAGGCCCTTTTATTTTTCTGTGGATTTGAATTATTTCCTCTCTTTTTTATGTATTTATTTAAAATGTTAGCTTTTTCTTGGTGTTCATGGCTTACGTGTAGTTTGGTGAATTTGGCATATTTTTCAGCGCATTATTTGGATCCTTTTGTGTCTGTGTCCTGAATTTGGAGCAAAATTTCTCTACTTAGGTAAATGGTCAGGGTTTGAAGAAATTTATGAAATTGATGTCAAAACCATTATTGATAATCACATTACAGGAATTAACTGTATAACTTTATTCATGATTTTAGTTAATTTAGTGATGAGACTGGAGCTATTGCATCTTATGCACATGTTGGATTTTATTTTGTGCATTAATATTAACTAGTAGCTACAGCTGCTTGTCAACTGGCTCAATTTCTTTGGTTAGTTCTTATAAATTTATTGTATTGGGTTGCATTTATTCTATGCAGGGAATGTACACGTCTATAATCAGAGCATGAGTAACTCTAGCGTTTCTTCTGATAAGTTTTCCAATAGTGCATACACATTTGTTGAAAATGGAGACAAGAATCATACAAATGACTTAGTTTTAGCGCTTAACGGGTCTATGAATTTAAATGAATCTAGTGCTCATGATAATCAACATGCAAATCCTGAGTACTCGGTTAAAAAAGCAAATGCATTGGAGGATGTAGTTTGGAGTGTTTTAGGTTACAATGCCCTAGTGTGCGACATGCAACATCAAGATGAATGTAAGAAAGAGAAACCAGAACATTTACAAAATGAGAGAACATATCAAACTTATCTCAATTTGGATGAGTTCAGAAACATCACAAAGCCAGAAAAAGGCTCTACACCTAATCTGCTTGCTAATATTACCCACAGGCTTGAGCCTGATGGGACAGAATACAACTATGCTGCCGCATCTAAGGGTGCAAAGGTGGTGGCTCACAACAAGGAGGCAAAAGGAGCAACCAACATATTGGGGAAGGATCATGATAAATATCTGAGAAATCCTTGTTCTGTCGGGGGGAAATTTGTTATAATTGAGCTTGCAGAGGAAACCCTGGTCGATGCTGTCAAAATTGCAAATTTTGAACACTACTCTTCTAACTTCAAGCAATTTGAGTTGTTTGGGAGTTTGATTTATCCAAGTGAGACGTGGTACCCACTGGGGAATTTTGTTGCTGCAAATGTTAAGCATGCTCAAAGTTTTAAGCTGCCTGAACCAAAATGGGTTAGATACTTGAAGCTGAATTTGCTTAGTCATTATGGGTCGGAATTTTACTGCACATTAAGTCTTGTAGAGGTATATGGAGATGATGCAATTGAACGGATGCTTGAAGATCTCATTGTGAAATCTGAGGAAGTTGCTTCCACTAAATTGCCAAATCCTAATTCAACTGCAACGCCATCTTTAAAACCAGAACCAGGCGTCAGTGATGGAAAAGCTGTCGATGAAGTTAGAGATGTGGTTGAGGCTGTCAATAAAGGGATAGAAGGTGTCGTTGATGGACACAAGCTTACCATTGATGCACCAAAAGTTCAAGTGACAGTGAGCAGCATTCCTGATCCAATAGTAAAAGTTAGACAACAGCCAAATGGGAGAATACATGGTGATGCTGTTCTAAAGATATTAATGCAGAAGGTAAGATCGCTTGAGCTGAACTTATCTGTGCTGGAGGAATACATCAAGGAATTGAACAAAAGACAAGCAAATATTCTGCCTGAGTTGGATAAAGAGATTATGAAATATTCAAAGATTTTGGAGAAAAGCAGAGCTGAAATCAAGGATGTCTTGGAATGGAAAGAGGTTTTGGTATGTGAAATGTATGCATTGTTCTTACAGGTTGGACTTCCGCACATAATTAATTCTTATTAAATTCATATTTTCTTTTTGTACTTTTTTTTCCAGGAGAAAGAAATTACTGACATGGAGTCGTGGAAAAGTGTTGTCTCATCCCAGCTGGATTTACTGGTCAGAGAAAATGTTATGCTGAGGTATGTAAAAAAATACACATTGTCAAATTTTCTAACCTTTTTAATCCATATATTTTGACTTTATTTCATGATTGTTTAAATTTACAATGCTCTGTGTTTCTTTGTTGTTTGCAATAGTTTGAATAGCAAGGCTCTTCTTACTTCTATAGATGCCACTGAGTCCTAAAAATCTAATAGACCGACTTCACATGGTTAGGAGAATTTTTTTTATCTCATTGTCTTGAAGAATCTCTGATTCCTCTATGGCCATTAACTCCACACTCATCTTAAAACCAAGTCTCGCATATTTGGTATGAGATAACGGTAAAAAGTAAAAAACCGTGTTCAGATTGTACTTCGTTGAAGGACAAGTATGCGACTAAGTTTTCATCCGAAAGCCTAAAATGATGCGTATGCCAAATATTTTGTAAATATAATGATGAGCTGAACAAAGTCGCACGAGATTTTATATATCTGATCTTGGAAAATTTAACAATCATGTATTGATAGCTTATTCTTGATTTTTATGAGTTTAAGATTTTTTTCGTAATAGTTGGGCATATGGAGGAAGCTTGGCATACTAGAATGATTTGGATGCTTATATTTTTGAGAAAAATGATGCTTTTATTTTGGTATACAGAGAACCTTAAAGTATATTTGGTTTGAGATTTTTGGGGGTATCCAAGGCTCTTTAAAATTCTAGAGTAATCAAATGTACTAATACAAAATTTGAACTATTGCGACAACTTTGAATTATACTAGCTGAGTTTTGATTGGTTCGATAGCATCTTGTTCTGCTCTTTTGTGGCCAATTGTGCCCCTTTTCTTGTACTTACTAGCCTTTATTTTCTAGACATACTTCAGATGATTTCTATCCACCTACCTACCATGTCTAGTGTTTTGACGCGTTTACCTTCTTGGTTTAAAACTTGCTTTCCAGATTGGATGTCGAAAAGGTTGCAAGTCAGCAAGCATATTTGGAAAAAAAGGAGCTCACCGTACTAGCAATTAGTTTTGCTGTTGTATTTCTTGCCATTCTCAAGTTAATTTCAGATCGAGTCTTGATGTTTTCTGGAGCCTTTCTATCTGATATGGTTTGCTGGACCCATAAAGGTTGCGAATTGTTGATTTTTAGTTGTGGTATTGCTGTATTCATTGGTTTAGTTATTTCTTAGTCACACTAACTACTGTAGCTTTATGAAATCTGATGTTTTTTTGTCAACTAACCCATTGTAGAAATAATGTTGTAGTAAAAGGAATGGGAGCACCATATATATGTATATATATTGCTTCCCTTGTTTATGGTTTTGTTATTTCACAGCGGTTCATTGAGAATATTTTCTGCATTTCCTTCCATTTTCTCTTGTACCTAATCTCCTATTATTCTGCACATCTTTTGACCGAGGATGCATTGGCTGATCCCGACCAGGCACCGGCACTGTAGTCTTATTAACTATTTTCGTTTTAAAAAGAAGCCAATTTCTGTAGAGAAAGCAGCAACTCTTTTTCATTCATTCTTTCCTTTTTTCGATGCAAATTGATTAAATGGATGACTCAATAGGAAATGAATACTCCTTTCTTACAAACTATATGTAACGTGATCCAGTTAACCCGAGTTAACTTACCAAAGTTGGTAAATTGATCGACTGACATAGAGAAAGAAACCATCTTCCGCCTGCGTGTCGATGATCAATTGACTAAAGTTAATTTCATGTTAACCACTCTTGTGTAACATCACTGTCATATCATATAATTCCTACTACTCACTCTATCCATATTATATAATAATACTACATCCGTCTCAAAATTAAAAATATAATTTGATTTTTGAGATTAAACAAACCTGATATATTAAATTTTAAAATTGACATGACTTATAAAAATTTAGAATGAAATAATTATTGTGACTAATAGATTATTGTAATGGCTAGGCTCTTTTGGTACTGAGCATTGCAATTGGATAAACATGCATGTAACCATATTCCTATCCATCTTATATCAAATCCTATCCATCTTATATGAAATGGAAATAGATAGAAATTGACAAGCATTTAAGTTTTGGAAAGTTGACATTAATATTATTGTATATTTAAGTTTCCATAGTTTAATACCAGTAGTAATCCTAGTTAAATCAGAAGCATCATAATACTTTAGTAAAGTATGTAGATACTCTCTTATCTATATTATTTATCTATCTGTATTATTATAATAAAGAGAGACTAGAGAAAATTTAATAAAATTTCTTTTTTCATTTATCTCCATAAATTTGATTTTATTATAATTTTATCTTTTTCCAATATTTAATATTTTTTATTCAATCTCTAAAATTTAATAAAATTCTTATTACTATATTTTTACAATAATTACACACGCTAAAATAACATATTAACTTGGACAATGTTAAAAGGGAATTAAAGTTATTTTCAAAAGTTCTGTAATCACAAATTAGACCTCAAAAGTTATCCATATTTTCGATTTGACCCCTCACGCTTTAGCTTTCCCAGTTTTGCTACACGTCTGTTACAAATTTACATCCCACGCGGCCACGCCCCTCTTTCATTTCTCTCTCTGTAAATGCAGCCACCTCACTCGTAAGCTTCTGAACCGAAGGTTAGGGTTTAAATAGGAAGAGAGAGAAAGAGGAGGAGATTCACCAAGCCCAACCAGTTCTTTTTCTATCAAATGCTGAATAACGGAGTATCATTTCCCATTAGATTCTTAGGGTTTGATGTTTTGCAGAGTTTTCATGTCTTGTGAATGGAGAAGATTGTCTCTGCTTTCTTCTCATCATACGATTTCTCAGCTATTTCTTTCTTTTCTGCGCTGATTTTCTGTTTCCTCACTCTCTTCGCTCTCCGATCAACACCTATCCGAAAATTCAAACTGAATCAAAATTCATTCAAGAGAAACAACTGTAATTGCGTTTGTTCTTGTAATTTGATGGCTGCAACAGCAACTGTGACATCGCCCTATATGAACGGTGGCGATTATAACGGTAACGGAGGAGGAGGAGAGGTGATGGAGAGAGCGCCTGCGGTGGTGGCAGTGGAACGGCAAACGGGGGCTTCCATGATGGAACAATTGGTACCGGAAATTACTACTCATGCTCTGAGTTACTTGGATTATCAGAGTCTCTGTAGGCTGTCCATGACCAATTCTTCAATGCGAAAGGCTGCCAATGACGATAATGCCTGGAAAGCTCTTTATCACAAGGTCTTCTTCCTTTTTTACTTAACATTTTGAAGCCTATTAGAACAACTTTTTGTTGTTTTCCTTTTGATTGAACTAATTGTTTATTTTTGTTATTTTTGTGTTTTAAATGCTACATATGTAAGTTGGAGAATGGTGAACTTGAGCATTGGATGTAGGATCAATATTTGCTACTAAAGTGTATGTAAAGTTATGAGCTAATGTTACTTGACAAGGAAATGTGCAAGATTTTGATCTTGGACTTTTTGGGGGCTTTAGCAGTGTCTATGTTATTTTGCATGAAAACTACGAAAGAGAAATTAATATACTTGGTTCAAAAGAGAGAGAAACTAGAGGTGCAAATTTGGGGTTTTAGAGAATCCCTATTAGTTATCGTGTTGGATGCTTTTTATATTTGGAATGCAGTTAGAAAGTAGTATGTCATGCTGAAAAATGGCGGCAGGTGTACCTCAAAGGTTTAGGACATTAAATGACAATGCCGTTTAATCATGGATGTGGGTGCAGGTATGCGACAGCAAATTGGGGATGACTATTGTTTTGACCTGAATTCGAATTTTATGTCAAACTAAAGTTCATTTCAAAAGTAGAGGGAGACAAACATCATAGCAAATGTGAATAGCATTTGAAAGTTAAAACCAATCCTATTATTTGGTATTCAAAATCAAGTAGCTTTTCTAAACTTGCCAAAAAATTCAAGTATCTTTTCCTTTTGTCCAAAACTCTTTATTAACACCCTTTTTTTTATGTTTTTTGTGCATCCTCAAAATCTCCGTCTTGCTGAACAAGTCGCACCTTTGCACCATTTTTTATGCACTTGAAAATTTAGGAAAATAAAATTTTCTTCTAAATGGTATTTTCTTCAATTTTTCAATAGTTCAACAAGTCCACAAGGCGTGATTTCCATTTGACTAGTTTCAGTTGATTTGGTTGTAATTCGACAATCTTCTCTAACTTGAAGGGAGATTGCAGGCATTCTATTTGAGAACAAGAAGTCTTGAACTGTAGTTGAAAGCATTTAAGTAGATTAAAATAGAAGTTACTGTTGTAAGTTCTATAATTGCACAGAATTTTACTTTTTCACTCGTTAATTAAATTTAGGTTCTGAGCAGAGGCGCATTTTCATCTCATAAATTGTGGATCTACTGATTCACTTGTTCTTTTAGTCAATTAAACCAATAGCAGAGGTATTTCCTCCCCCCACCCCTCTCCCACAGTTGAGAAAGTGCTTGGTTATTACTATTGATCATCGAAGGTGTTGACATGAGGAAAGCATTCATCGAAAGTCTCATATTTTTACGCCTTCCGAAGCAAGTTCTTAGTCACTTACTCAAATACAGAGTTGACACGTTCTAAATGAAACTAGTATCTAATATTTTAATGTCAACTGCTTTATGATCGTAGGCTTTGTTTGGGTAGTTAATAAGATGAATATTGAAATGTTATGTATCTAATTGGTAGCATATTGTCTGTCCTTATTTTTCCCAACTGTAGGCATTGTCTTATTTTGCAAAACTTATTCATGTTTTTATTGTGTATGTTGTTTTTATCTTGCTTGACGCTTTTCTTGGTGCTTCTGTAAAGTTTTTTTTAATTGCTATTACTTTCTGAGGTTATATATACTCTTCTTATTTTAAGTTTACGAGGCATTACCTTCTATATTCCTACCTGTGCTTCCAGGATTTCACATTGGAACAGGATACTGTGACACCAGTTAATGGATGGAAGGCTTACTATGCAGCTACTAGGGCCATTTTGAGTATCAATGCAGAGTTCTTTAACATCATTAGAGAGCGACAACTTCCTGCGATGGGTCTACTTTGGTTCAATGCGGATTATGTGAAATGTGTTCATGCCTCAGGAGAGCTCTTTTCGGGGTATGTTCCTTTTATCTGGTAGTGAGTGTTTTGTATGTTTTTTACCATTCTATATTGTGGTATGAAGAGCTAATGCTAGCTTTTTACCTTTTCATATTCCTTATTCTATTGTGTCCTTTATGTTTGCGCGTGGTCGGGAATTTTTTTTTGTAATGTTTCTTACACTTTCTTTAATCTATTTCTTAAAAGATATCACTTTCAATGGCAAAAACTCGAAAGTACTTCTAGAAAGTGCATTAAAAAAAAGAGTTCCTAAGTTTATAAACTGCTAAATTACATTAGTTCATGTGTCATTCCCATATTTTGAGTCATTTATAGATGCTTGGCACTATAGTGGGCAATCTGCTTCAATGGCCATTAAAAAGTTGAATTGAATTAAAAATCCTTGCATATAATTCCTTAAGTAATGAGGTTGAATTTGAGCCACATATATACTGCTTCTTGCATTCTATTGAAAATTGAAATTAATAGAGTGAAAGGTCTTTATTGGGTCAGCTACTGGGCGGTGGAAGAATGGTTGAAGTTTCAAATGTTGAGAACAGGTGATACCTTTATTATATTTGAAACATTAAATAATAGATTAAAATAGAAGTTCTATTAGGCTAAGTGTGCTAGATGGTTGTAAAAGATTAAAATGATATTGTGCATTTTGGTTGTCTATGTTACCCTCCATGTAGGACTGCTTAAAAATTTCCTTTCGAGGGGTATTGTAGCTCCCATTTACTGTCTTCTCTCTCTCTATATATATATACACACACAAGCACACACACACACATACGTTTGACAAACTTTTGATTTTGTTAAAATAGTACCGAGTTCTAAAAGTAAAAGTGTCTGCAGGTAGTCTTGACTCTTCTAATGCGTTTGAATGTAAAAAAGGAGAAATTTTGTTCAAGTAGGAAGTTAGTTCTGAAGAAGTGCTAAAATTTCTAATTTGATAACACCTTTTCCTTTTGTATTATTTGCCTACTATACCTGCTGTGTTAGCATGATAAACTGTATTGCTACTCTTACTCCCACTCGGATGAATCTGACCCTTCCCAGTTTTCGTCCATGTATATAGGATATTTTAAGAAGTGAGCATTTTCTTAGTAGAGGGGTCCGTGGAAAGAATAGGAAAGGTGATTGCACGATATGTTATGCCAGGAACACAGGCCTATCCAGCTATCCCAAGTTTTATTTTTTTGGGGTGATAGTTCTGAAAAGACTTGAGACTATATTTTCTTTTATATTGGGAGAAAATCGAATCTGCAGAAGCTCACTCATAATCCTCCCGTAAAATAAGAACAGCCTCTACTGCCCTACATTAAGATTGCAGTTATATGTTCATGATACACTATGGGATTAAGTTCAGTCTGTATGTAGGAGCTTGCTTCTACGCTTTCATTCACCTTACAGAAGAACATGGTTTTACTAGATAGTTGTGTAACTTTGCAAAACTCACCAGAGTATTGTTAATTGGGCAATCTTTCTGTCTCTCTTATTCGTATAAATTGTTGTCGTGGTTTCCTCAGAAACGAGGGTAATCATTTGCTTCTTGTTAATATGGTTGGATTATTTGAAACTGGAGTTTGACACTGCTGATCTTTTGTTATACAAGGGTTGCACATCTCTTCTCATCCTCGCAAATCTCAGTACTAAGTTATCCTAGTTTTTCTATTAGATGTTAGTATTTATCACATTCCATGATTGAGTATGTTTTAAAATGAGCCATGTTTTTATTTAATAATTTTCAATTTCTTTCTATACAGTTATAATGCAGTGATGGAGAGCTGGCAGCTTGCTTTTAATTGGGAGGAAGGTGTTGATTTCCAGATTCGAGATGTGCGGGCTCGGGTACTTACTGATATGGCTTGGGTTACCATGCAAGCCTATGTTGACATGGAGACAGGACCATTCAATGTGACTAATGCTTTTGAGTTTCACAATGGACGGTGGTACATGGTACATCATCACAGCTCTGTGATGCTCATTCATGGAGGGGCAGAACAACAAATGATATTGGGCTAAGAAGTAAGAAGGAGACGAGGATGAAAATATTTAGCAACTACAAAATGGTATAGTCTTGGCTGATATTAGGAGGGAATGATTTAGGCATTGTTTCTTTGGAATATATGTTATTTTAATTTTTACCCAACCTCAGTTTTGGCTCTTTTGGTGATGTGAAGGCTGCCTGTTTCAGTTCTGCACCCCCTTTATCCCTCATCTCTTTCTGTTTGTCTTGTTTATATTCATGTTACAGGAACACAGTTTTTCTCATCGGATCTGGTGATCTTTAAAATGATCTTACAAAATGTTTGTCAAAATTGAATGAAGTGTTCTGAAATTGGGAAAATTTGGTGCTCAACAGTTTCGTTTATACACAGACTCCATCATCCGTTCATCTTATATTTCTTTTTTTTTTGAATGGAGGTAGGTACTAGGTAGTAGTAGTATGTTATAATATGGGTGTCCGTGTCTCAACTAGTTGGGTTGAATTCTTTAGTAATAAGTATTTTATTAAGAATACGAGTTGAAAAAATTATCCAATTATTCAGATTCTGAAATGCCTTTTTATAGTGTTCAAAGTGTTATGGATTTTTGGGCATCAACAGCTAGGGATGCGCCTGCCTTTTGCTAATGATTGGTCTGGTATGGTCTATCCTTGTGTGTCTGATGAATATGCGTGCATCCTCCAACTTCCATTTTAACATGCTAAATGCTAAAATTCATGCACATTCATTTGATTGTACATATTTGTAAAATTTATAAATAATTACAAAAAATGTTTTTTCTAAAATGGAAAATGATATATTTTGTTAATGTTAAGGTTAGAATTTTTTTCATTGCGAATAAGTATTAATGATAACTTTTTCGACTCGGAGAGATGTGTAATAGGTGGGTTCTTAAATAATTAAATCAAATCTCATATTTGGAATTGTAATACATAGTTTTTTTTTTTTTTTTTTGAAAAGGTAATACATAGTTAGTCTTACTCTTTTAAAATTTAAGTAAATAATATAGGTTTTAAACATTAAAAATTTGCCACTTGTTTATGACATAATAATAATAATAAATATTAGGTGTAAAATATTGTGAGTGTAAAAGCATTTTTCAGGATTTATAAATTTGAGTAATACAAAATTGTAAATGAAATTTTAATTTTTGTGTTTCATTCTGATGGAGGATTTTTTGTTCTGTAAAAATTATAAACAAGGGGAAGGGGATGAAAGTGAAAGGAGTATTTAATATCATCCACAAAAACATACATACATACCTACCTACGTACCCAGAGAAGGGAGAGGCACCATGGCCACCACAGCCATTATTATCTCAGTACCTCACCAGTTGTTAGTACCCAAACAACACCCATGTTCCCAAACATCTCCTCTCTCTAAATCTTCCTTCAACCTCCGCTGCTCTGCTTCTTCTTCATCATCATCATCATCATCATCATCATCATCATCTCCAACTCCGGTTATTGAAGACGAAGGAAGTGCGTCTCAATCCGAATCCGACCCGCCTTTTCCTCTCAGGTATCCATATTTTTACGGTTATCACCCAACTTCTGCAAATGCAGTTTATTTATTTATTTTATCTTTATGGGTTGAATTGTGGTAGGTAACTACCAGTACCAGGCCTCAAGGGGTAGATATTTGCTTTATTATTTTTTTTAAAATTTTTCAAACAGTTTGATTTTTGTTTTCAAACATTCTTAGTAATTAGAGTTTGTTGAGTTGAATTGCTAGCTTAGTTTAGGAAGTGCAGGCTGTACCATTAGAAAATTAGGAGGGTAAGATAAGACACTTGGTAGAAAAATGCTTCAACGATAGGATTAGGTGATAACTGAGCAATTTTTGGAAGGCTGCAAATGGGAAATCCTTAGAATGAAAGTATTCACAGTACAAGTTTTCCGAGTTGTAATCAGGGGTATAATCCACACTCAAGGTCCTCGCGGAGAATTTAGACTGTCACCATATTCCAAAGCTACATTATTCAAATCCAATTGCTAGATATTGTATACATATAATTATCCAAAAGCAAGAACAACTTATATTCAAATGAACATCCACTACAAACCAACGAATCATTTAAATCAACATCCACCACAAACCAACAAAGTTGTAGTCTTCAAAAGGCATAATACAGCTTAATTGAAAAGTTCATCTAAAGACTATAATACATAGATATTAGTGCATTACAAACATCAGTGCTCCAAGTCCCCAAGCACTCTTAACTCTCTAACAATTATCATGTAAAAAATTGATTTTGTATATAATAGCTAGTCGAGGTGAGGCGGGGATGCCCAAGTCCCATACTCGATCGTTGCAATTCTTTCCCATGCCTGATTTGCCCCGTTTAATTGTCCCCAAATCCATATCGTCACAGTCATGTTGGTCGGGTTCCCATTGGGCTGGGAAAATTGCTATGTTGCCTATGTTCAAGCTTGCAAAATTCAAATAACCTAATGGCTAATACTACTACTTAGCTCAACTCAGCTTTTTACACCTTTCCAATTGATTAGTGAAACATCTTGCCACTGAAGTCTGTTTATACAGTTATCACTTAAATGAAGGTATACAAAAAGGGTAACACTAGGGATATCAAATTTTTGATCAGAAAAATGTCTCAAATGATGTGCCATCTTTACATTGGTTGATTACATATCTTGTAATTGGTTAGACATAAAGTATCATTAAATTATTAAATGACACATCATTTGAGACAAAAAATTTGAGACCCCTTGCTTACCCATTCAAAAAGTTGTTGCTATTGTTATGTGGTAACTTGTTCTAATGTACTTATCATAAACGAAGATCTGCTCTACTCTTATTATTGATTGATGATGTGGCTTAAAGTGAATGCTTATTTATATTCTGGAAACCAAATTGTCTACAGTGGTTGTAAGGCATGTGGGAAAGATGAAATTGAGAGGGGGTGTAATGGTGAGGGAAGGATTCAAGGTGGGATCGCTACAGTCCCAGGCTTTGGATGGTGGCCTATAAAGGCATACAGACCTTGTCCAGAGTTTGTGGCTTCTGGTGGAAGGTATAGACGGCAAGGCCAAAGCATGGACGAGGTTGCTGGCTTTGGAAGGGTGGAGAAAGCAGCTTCCATGCGGCCCAGCGATGAACCTCAATCAAGGTAGAGTTAAGTATTTCCTTTTTACTGCCTTCCGCATTTGTAAAACCTTTACCCAGCCTGACGTGTTAAGTTTGCATTATGTTTTTATACTTGAGTCTATTAAGAAAGTAATCTGGGCATTCACTTTTTACAATTCATGCCATGGAATTTGTTTGATAGTTTGCATCTTCTAAACAATTCACTAGCATATTTATTCTGGAAAAATTTCTTTATTGGTTTGGAGCCATCAAAGTTGCACCTGTGGTTGGTTATATTATTAGTCTGTTTATGTGAACTCTGGAAATATGAATAATTTTATTAATGATTCTTGCAGCAAGAAAAAGCAGGGACCCAAAAAATTCAAGAAATGAAGTTGTATGCATGTGTGGCGAGCCTGCGGGTACCGTATGGATGGTCACTAGCCAAAAAATCCGTTGGAGGGTGATAAATGTTGCCATTTAGGGCAATGGGTGAATCCAGATTTTACAGGAATTACACTTTATATATATAAAATAAGAAAATGTTCAGTTGGTTTGTGCTGTATTTGTATTCCATCTTCTGAAATTGTATTCAGATCTCAAATTATTATTTGTGTTCGGTCAAATAGTGCAAACTTGTAAAGGAATGTAGTAGAGGAAGAAGAGACGGAGGAAATGATATATTGATTCCTTAACCCTTATAAATACTACCCTACCCATCTGTTGGAAATTTTTTGACTGCCCTTTCCCTTCCCCACCCTCCCCAAAATCAAGAAGATTTATGAAGAGAGTCGACATAGCATTGGTAAATAGTTCTTTCTTGACAAGTTTAAATATTCTAAAACATTAAATTTTATCTTCCTCCAAAATTATAAAATAATGTTATTATCACATAAAAAAGGGTCGCATAATATTTATACACACACATGTATATTGTATATTGGGTCCCGCCACTATGCATGTGTGTGTATGCGATCATTATGTATCATTTTTTATGTGATAGTAACATTGTTAAAAATTATATTTACTCTTCATAAATACTTTGTATCAATGATTTGTACGTTGGACACAAATAATACTTGAATATATTTTAAAATGATCCATAAAATCCAAAATGTGGTTTAAGAAAAGAAAAGAACCAATAAACCAAGAAAAAAAAAAGTAATTCGACTCGTTTATTGACATGGGAATTATTTTATATTTTTAGTTCAGGATTTTGTTAAAAAAATAATAAAAAATTATTAAATTTATTTATAAGACTTGAGTGCACCAAATCTTGTTAAAGGCATAAATATTAAATTTCAGTCGAATATAAGAAAAATAGAAAGAAGAAAAAGTAAGTTTAAAATGAAATGTTAGTTCTTTGAGGGGTTGAGGGTTAAAATTAGAAATTTAGATTGTGTTTGTCCTATTGAGCTGACAAGGCTTAGCTTAAAACCAGTGCGTCTCATTTCCGAGCTAACAATAAATTTTCCGAGAGAGAAAGAAGAAAGTAAAGAAAACCATGGCTGATTCACCAGAACTAAAGCTGAAAATCGAAGAAACGGTGGTAGAGATCTTAAAAAACTCCAACATGGACGAAACCACTGAGTACAAGGTCCGGAAAATGGCGTCGGAAAAGCTAGGGCTCGACCTCTCCCCACCGGAGCGCAAGCAATTCGTCAGGAAAGTTGTCGAATCCTACCTCGCCGACCTGCAATCCAAAGCCGAAGCAGCGCGACAAGCGGAGGAAGAAGAGCCTGAAGAAGAAGATGACGAAGAGGGACAGAGAAAGGGAAAGAGAGGCGGCGCTAAAGAGTACGACGATGATGGCGATCTCATCATTTGTCGTGTAAGTTTAGATTCGATTCATCATTTTATATTTTTCTTGGAGTATTAGAATTAATTAAATGGTTTTCTAAGTGTTTATAAGTAAAATGATTTTTTTTTATTTTTGGATCTGATTATGAATTGTTTCTTTGTTTGTGGTGTAGCTAACTGATAAGAGGAGGGTGACCATTACTGATTTTAAAGGGAAGACTTTGGTGTCAATAAGGGAGTACTATAAAAAAGATGGCAAAGAGCTTCCTACTTCTAAAGGTATCATTAGCTTTATATTTTACTTGTATCATTCTTCTATTTTTGGAGTTGAGTTTTTAGCAAGACAAGATATATAGACCTGTGTATTGAAGTGTGATACTTTCTTTTTGGTTCAAGGAGTTAAGTAATGATGAAATAGTTCCTAGACTATTTTGTTTAGCTGTTAGAGTTGGGGTTTGTTCTAATGGTTTAGATGTATAGGTACTCAAATTTTCATTGAGAGTTTTAGACCTTATATATACTTCAATAGTCGAGTATTTTCCAAGAGTAGCATAAATCACACTCAACTTTCTAAATTACATCCAAAATGTTCAAGCTTTCTAAATATGAGCCAAACGCCAATTGAATTGGCGTCAGAAATTGAAATATCAAATCCAACGCCAGTTGAAGTGGCGTTGGAGTGTTAAAGCTAACAAATTAAGTTAACCAAATTATTAGATTAACTTAAACTAATTCATTTTTTAAATAAACGATTTTAAAAAAAATGATCCTAATTTTTTTAAAAAAAGTGATCCAATTTTTTTAAACAACTTTATTTTTTAAAAGAAAAAAAATATTGATTCAACGCCAAATGAAATGGCGTTGAAAGTTTTTTTTTATAATTTATTTATTAAGCAAACTTGAAAAGAAAAAAAAAGAAAGCTAAAGATGTCAAATGGAGATATTTGAACGCCACTTAAAGTAGCGTTTGTACCTTCTTCTTTTTTTTAAGTAAATATGGGAAAAAATATGTCAGATGTTTTTTTGAAATTATTTTTTGAACGCCACTTGAAGTGGCGTTTGGACCTTTTTATTTTTATATATATAGCAAATTTGGAAAAAAGTTATGAATAACTTTTAGAAACTTTTTTTCTGAAGTTCAATGAAATTTTTTTATAAAAAAAAATCACCAACGCCACTTGAAGTGGCGTTGAGTTTGTATATATTTTTGTTTTACGTTGTAATTTTTTTGAAAAAATTGTTGTAATTTTTTTAAATTTTATTTAATAATGTGAATTGACATTTTAAAAAAAAATGAAATATTGTAGTCCTTCAAAGCCGTTTGAAGTGGCGTTGGCCTCTCAAATAATTTTTAATTTTTTTTTTAAATGAAAGGTGTCCTTCAAAGCCATTTGAAGGTTTTATTTTTTTAAAAAAAGAAAAATTACTCAAAGCCATTTGTAATGGCGTTGGACTCTCATAATTTTTAAAAAAATAAAATAAAAAATGGCTTTGAAGTGGCTTTAAATAAAAAGGATTAATTACATATTTTAGTACATTTTTAGAAATAATTACAATAATGGTACATAGATAAAATAATTACAAAAATAATACATTTCACATCTTTTTTTCCATTGAACTGCAGAAAAAAAGTTTCCAAAAGTCATTCACATCTTTTTTTTTTTCCAAATTTGCTTTATAAAAAAATAAGTAGGTTCGAATGCCATTTCAAGTCTTTTTTCCAAATTTGCTATATATATAAAAATAAATGGTTGAATATATATTTTACCGATATGTGGAACTGTTCAATCTGAAACGGATGGAATCTTTGAAAGAAATTAATGATGGGCACGAGTTTTGTACTGAGTCCAGAAAAAAGTTTGAAAGAATACGTCTATTTAAAATTTGTTTTTATAAAAATACGTCTATTTAAAAAAAATAAAATTAAGTTAATATAATAATCTGATTAAGGCAATTAATTAATCTGATTAAGGTAATTTCAATACTAAATACAAATTAATAAGACATGCCCAAGATAATCTAAATTAATTTATCTATGCACTCGATCATGTGTGCCACATGGCCTCCCTCTATCTCTAGCCTCTCGCGGGGGTCCTCTACGTGGTTCCCGAATATATGCAGGTGGAGGTGTTGGCAATGTCGACTCGTTTTGTATTATCGATGGTTGGAAAGGTGAAAATTGCGGTATGGAGGGAAAAACTTGATATGAGGATGGAACTCCGCCACGTGATGAAAGTGGACTAGGGAATGGTTGTGTATATACCAAATGATGCGGAGTACAAAATTGAGATGGATCATAATCCATATTTTCTGTCTCTACATCATCTTGCAGCGTTCGAGATGTAGACGGGATGTCGCGTGCCTGAGATGTTGACGGGATGTTCTCATGACCTCTAAACTGGTGTTCTGTGTAAACCGCGTCGACTGTCAGATCCACGTGTGCGAGGTTCCCTAATTTGTGTGATGGGATCGGTTGGTTGATTGTCTAACAAGTGTGTCTGGCCTACATGAGTAAGGGTCGTAGTACATATCCTCATAGCTTCAGTAATATGAAAAATTGCTTCAGCATCTACGTTTACGCATTTGTATCCCTCTACTAATGTATGGTATACACGTGCAAGATTCTCAACCTGTTAGATAATATACGTTGAATATGTCATGTCATAGGTAAAATTAGAGTATCAACGTATTTATAGGATGTTTACTTCCTTTTGTTTTATTTTATGCAAGACTATAACAAATAATAATAATCATCATTTAAAAAATAACTTTGTAACAATGAATTAATTATTTTCTAACATACCAAATAAGTAGTTGCTCCATGTGTCCCCTCGAACTCCCCCGTTGTCTGCTCAGCCAGCTTAGGATTTAAAATCTGACGTCGTGTAACGCTGCGATACCAAGGCATATAATTAGGTTCACACTCTGGATGCTCATCTGTATCTTCTCCAATTATCACAAGAGTTTCCCTACTATCCCACAAAGTTATGTAGTAGCGATGTGCCTCCGAGTTTTTATTCGAGCGGCCAGTAATGTTGTGAAGATATCTGTGATTTTCTGGCGCCCGAGGTATGAATTGTCGTATACCAAATTGTCGGAGCACTCTGTCTGCATAATGCCATTCCACCACATCAAAACATATCAGTGGACATCTAATACGCCAAAGACCCTGACCAGTACTACAATATGCTGGCAATAAATTCATCACATCTTCTGTATATGGTTGCCAAATAAACTGATCATCCCTCAGTGTGTCTAGGCTGTATCGATGGATTGGCAAGGTATGTTGAGCAACACGGTTCAACACATAATGCACGTTCCACCTACAAGGGGTAGTAATTGTTAATGGTTTATTTGTTTACACCTACATATCATTTTGTATTGCTAAAGTAATTTTGTAACTAATATAACAAAATTTTAATTCAATATCAATATACGATAAGTTTCAATTACCTTGCACCCCACGGCCAGCGTGGTAGAGGAAATTGTGTAGATAAGCTAGATTCTAATATCAAGTCTGTAAGCATGTCATCATGATCTGGTTGCCTACGTGGTGCTATAGATGTAAAGCGCTCCCAAGTCCATATCTACAACCGCATAATAACAATTTAGACAATGTAGTTAAAAATATATGAATATGTTATTAACAAATAAGTCAAATAAATCATTACCTGTAATAATAATAAGCAGCCTGCGACATCGCTAGTAGCTGCATTAGTCCCACGACATAAATGATGATATAAATACCCTAGACATGCACTACCCCAGCTGTATGTATGCACCGTCCCTATATCCTCTAGTAAAGGTAAAAACCTTAATTTAACACGATTTTGTGTACAATCACAAAGTAGGTTAGTTATGAGTATAAGTAGATGAGCCCTAATGTGGTATGCTAATGTTAAATCTGTAACATCTGTATCTATTAAATCTAACAGCCACCCCTACCTAATACTATTAGCACTAATATCTACATGAGGAGTCGGTCTACTTCCGAGGAGATGCTCAACTAAATTGCACCACTCCATAATGGTAGCAATCCCATTATTAGTATGTGTCACAGGGGATCCAAGAGTGGGAAGACCCATTAGTACCTCCACATCTTGGAGGGTGATAGTACTCTCGCCAATGGGAAGATGGAATGTGTGAGTCTCCACTAGCCATCTCTCTATCATGGCTGTGATCAAAGCACGATAATATCTAATTTGTCCTATTCGATATACTCCATAAAATTCAGCATGTGCAATACTACGAAGAATGCGCAAATCGGAATGAACATCTCTCCACCGCTGAAAATACCTCCCCAGCACGCCTACATTTAAGAGGAGTTGGCTCCTGTAAAATGTTTAAATATGTTAACGTGTTTTTAAATTGCATTTAAATTTCATGCAAGCTAGTAGTCATTTAAAATGTAATACCTATAATTATAACAATATTTATAACAAGATTATAATAATATTTATAACAAGATTATAATAATACTTATAATCTCATCTAAGAGTCACGTGTCCAAGATTGTAGTCAAGCATGTCATCACTTTTTTGGCCATTTGAAAAGGATGTTTACTTTCTCTTACTATAATAATAATAAAACTAATTATAACGATGCCTATTATAATTGAATTCATGGAAGACTTAAATATATTAACGGGTGAACTCACTATTTGGGTAAATCTGTGAGCGATATTTTACTAGTTAATTAGTATAACAATTTGAAACTCAAAAATTAAATATAAAATAAATTTTATAATTAATAAATTTTGTTATATACTATACAATTATAATAATTGTACCAACTAAAATTAAATACATTCACAATTTAAAATTTAATATATTGTCGTTTAACCTTAGAAATCAAATTGTATCTCTAATTTTAGAATATAGAGAGTTTTATTTATCTATATAAATATTTAAAGATAATAATTAATAATATTTTAATTATTAATATCATCAAACTTAAAAATGATGTTGGCAGATCAAAAATTTAGCGATATTTTTGTAATATTTTAATAAAACTTATTATTTTAATAAATTTACCATGAGTATACACTCTGATTTAGTAAATTTTGACCAAAAATTGTTAAAAATGTTTTCTAATAAAAAGTAACATATTAGGAGGATCTTTTGAATTATTTTTTTTGACTTATTTCTTTTAATACACATTTAGTGACGCAAATATTATATTAAATAATATAATAAAAATTGCTATAAATAATGGTGTAGGTTAAAAATAATATTTATATCAATAAATATGTATTATATATATATAAATATAAACTTCATATCCATATATTCATTTTATTATTTATGTGTGAAATTTATGAAGATTTTAAAAATGGTTGTAAAAATATTAACTCTTCATTTTAAAATAACAAAAATTCTTATGTTAAATCTGCCACGTTTACTGCCTATTATAATTTAATGGGCTAATTATAATAATAATAAATAATTATAATTCTAATAATACTTATAATAATAATTAAGTTATTATTATAAATCTTATAAATATAAATAATACATACCTGACCCTGCCATATATTTTATGAACGATGGGAAGATTGAAGAGTTAATAATGATCCATCAATAGGGCCGGGGTGAATCCAATCTCCATCAGCCATAAGCCTACTTGCAAGTAAATAGAAAAAGAAGAAACAGAAAGGAGAAAATGAGATTGTTTAAAAGAGGGTGGGCAAGTGAGATGGTAGAAAAATAAAAAATGATATGAACTTTGTTGCTTTTAAAGTTGAAACAAAGCATCAAAATAAATTAAAATAACATGACCCCCCATCATCCCGTGACCCATTAGTCATTTCAATTGATACATTCAAGAAAACATATAGATTCTTCTTGTTCATTTTCTTCTTTTGTCTGATTTATTTGAACACATGTGAATCTGGCATGGCCAAAGTTCTCTTTCATTTCCAATATTTGATCACTTTTTCTAATCACATCTTTGCTTTTTTAAATATAAAAAAAACAAAAGCCAATCTAATGGGCGTTTATTCTCCCTCTTTCCTCACCAGTTTTTTCAAAGTTGCTTATTAAAAAACAAAACATTTCACAACAAACGCCACTTAAACTGGAGTTTAAGTCCTTTTTAAAAAAATTCCCTTTTTTTTAAAAAAACGTCTATTTAAAACAAACAAATTTATTAAAAAACGTTTATTTAAAAAAAAAGTTTGATTAAGTTAATATAATAATTTAATTAAGAGAATTAATTAGTTTTGGTCCAACGCCACTTGAATTGGCGTATGAGTTTTGATTTTTAAATCAAACGCCAATTCAATTGGCGTTTGGCCTATTTTAAGAAAACTTGAATTTTTTGGATGGTATCTAGAAAATTGGATGACATAAAGGCCATTCCAAGAAATTTCTCTTCAATAGTCTATCCGAGTTGTCATGTTCTTTGGGGGCTGAAACTTATCGGCATTGTAATTCATGTTTAACTTATTCCATCTTCTCCTTTTTCTGAAATTCAAATTGTCATTGGTGAATGGAATCTGTGATTTACCGATCTAGTGTTTTGTATGACGTGGGTGCAAATCTTTGAAGTGAAGGCAAAATTTCCCCCTTGCCTTAGTGTACATTTTTTCTCTTGGAATTTAAGATCCATATCAAGCAGTTATCAGCTTCATACTCCTTCCTGCTATTGGTTTTACTGAATGGTCCATCTTGGATCGATATCTGATGTAAATTTGCACTTGCACGGTCTGTATGCTATGAATTTCATAAAGTCTCCAATCTTCATCTGCATGGCATTGGGCATGTTGACTTCTTGTTATCCTAATTCCTTCAAGAGTTTAACAGTTGTTTAACAGATCAAAGTTGCCTTATCTTTCAAATGTGCTTAGTTAGATGACACAAATATGAAATTTTCTTGCATGAATGCTTTTAAGCAATATGGGATGGTCTTAAGCACTCAATGTGACGAAAAAGAGAGCATAGTATCTACTAAAACCAGAAATAACCATCCCCAATAATCACTTGAACTGAAGGTTTCACATGATTCAGCCAATCTTCTTGGTTGTGCAATTTCACCAAGAAATAGGTATCCATGTTTCTAAATTGATGTGTTCTAGTTTAGAATGTCACTGATGTTATACTTAAGTGAACATCTTACAATCTTTCCCCTCTATGTTTAGTTGGTTGACCTTTATCACACGACGGCCTTTCCAATGGCAAATCCTATATACTATGTAAATATTCACTCCAAGCACCCCTCCTCCCCCTCTCCATCTATACTCCTTGACCTTTTTTTTGAAATTAAGTCATTTTGGTCGAGTTTTGGTGGGTTGTGGACTGTGTCATAGGCCAGTGCCTACATAATTTTTTTAGTTGTTTTTTCCTAGTTTTGTTGGTCCTTTTATGTTTCTTAGGCCAGGATGTGGGTTGAGGCTTTGAGAAAGGGCCTGATTATCTCGGACTATTTGTTTTAACCAAGTATAGATACGTTGAGCAGTTGAGCAAGTATTGCTCATCTTAAAACAGTTGAGCTTATGTTTAAGCTTAAATTCCTGGTATAATTATCATTCTTTCTTTTATATTGTTAATTCTCTTACATATGCAAGGCCTGTGCTCTGTTGCCTCCCCAGGAATAAGCTTGACAGCTGAGCAGTGGTCGTCCTTCAAGAAGAATGTACCAGCAATAGAAAAAGCTATCGAGAAAATGGATTCTAGGTTGAACTAATGGTTCTGTTTGCTGTACATCCAGCCTAGAGATATGGAAATATGACCTTTAAAACGTCAAGACTCTTTTTGTGTAGTAATATGTAGCTGCGCCGTTTTGGGTTATTAATTGGGGGGGGGGGATTGGATTATGTTTTGATGTTTTCAGAAAAAGAAAAGGAAAAAGAGAAACAGGATTTGCTAGTATTTTTCAGTTCTTTTCCTTGTAGACCCCATCCCATTAAATGTTAATGCAGACCATCATTTTGATAATGAAGTTTTACAACTTGGATGACTATTTCCATAAATTATTTTGCATTCCAACCAATTACTGGTGATACTGCTGAACTTGCATGATATTTCTCTGAAAACTAACACTCAAACCTTGTTAGTTTTCTTGTGCTGATGAGCCATAAAATAAAATACTAGTTTTTAGAATTGGCCCATATAGTTTATTAGAAGAAAACTAAATAGATTGGTGCCAAGTTGATCCAAGGGGTTTGGATCGAGTTGTAGTGAGAAGTGATTTTCAAGCATGGTTGATTTCTTATTAAGCATGGTTGGTAAAGTATAGTGTGCTAAGTGCCTATTATGCACAAGTCAGAGTCGGGAGGTAAGCCTATCCTATTGTTGAAGGAGATGAGATAAATATTTTATTATCATTTTATACTTGGGTGCGACTTTAGATATACAATTTGGGCGTGTAAATAGAATATACAATTTGAGCGTGTACATAGATATACTCTTCATGATAATAGTTGGTTTAGTTTTATGCACATCTATCATTTGATAATTGATATTTTTTTTAATTTCATCACATAAGATAGAATTTCTTAAAAATGAGAGATTTTAAAGATAATATAAGAGAGTAAATAATTTATTCTTCTTGAAAAAATACAAACGACAAGTAAATTGGAATTTTTTTTTTCCTATAAAGTCTATTATTATTATTATGGATGGATGGGTGGGTTGGAGGGAGGAGTACTCTATGCAAAGGGAACACAGAGTACTCTATGCAAAGGGAAATGTGTTCATATCTTTCATGACTTCTTTGTATATATTCAATTCATTAACAAATTTGTAAAGTGAAAAATTAATGAACAAAAATGAAGTTAATCTGCATTCGTGAAGGATAGATGAAGAAAAATCAATTAATTTACCACAACTTAGTTGTAACATATTACTTCATCTACCAACTCAAGTATACTACTAAAAAACAAGAAAAAATAGCTGGAAAAAACTATCAAATCAAAACCACCACTAGTGTGGTAGTGTGATCATCGTGGCCGTGGGGATGAAAAAAGAGCTTCCATTTTGCCAAATGAACTTATTACAATTATTTATAAGCAAGCTAGGCCAGAAATCTATCCCTTTATCGGACTGCTGATGCATAAATCCAACGGCTCGACTTCATTCTGCTGATGTTCAACAGCATCAGGCACCTTAAATACATTACACAGAATTGGCTTCAAACTCACTCTCCAGTAACTCTTAGTCCTCCTCCTTGGCGTCACATTTCCTGAGGCTGCAGCAGCCATCCTCATTTGCTCAATCAACGCCTCTGTATTCACTTCCTCTGACAAGATTTCTTCCAACTGTTTTGTATTAATCACAAGTTTCACTCTCCAAACACCCTTCTGCGGCGGTGGCAAAACCTCCAGCCCCGATCCATTAGCTAAATTCGTAACAAGATCCAATGCTGCACTTGAAATCCTAACCGGTTCCACTTCATTTAAACTACTCTTGGCACCCTTCTTCTTTTCCTCTCCTCCGATTGGGAGGAGATAGTAGGTATGGCCGCGGAGAAGTTGTTCTTGATCAGATAATGGCATTGTTATGCGACCTCGCCTGAAAATTCCATACCCTGGGAAATCATTCACAACTTCTTCAACTAATTTAGGCCCTTCCAACTTTAATATATCACCCGAATCCATCATAATCCGGACGGAATTTTGAGGAGTGCTTTTTGCAGTAACATCACCTTTGAGAGAGCAATTCCCCATTGCAAATTAATTTAGTGTCCTAATTAATTAAGAAAGAAAAACAATAGTGAGAATCTCGGAAGTAAATACAAGTTGTCACGGATTAAGAGTGGAGAAGAAGACAAGATGGTTTGGTTCTTATATGAATTGACATTTTTTGTCCTCATGATTTTTTAAAATTTGAACAGATTAATTAGACCGTTGGAAGCATAAATTGAAGTTGATCTGAGGTAGAATAGAATATGATTAAGGACGAATAGATTAGAGCACGTAGAGACGGTTGAGGGAGCCGTCCGATGTAAAAAAAAATGTACTAGGGGGTGTGTAAATTGAAGTTGATTATATAAGGTAGAATAGAATATGAATAATGGTGGAATATATTAAAGCACGTAACCACATCTCACTGCGCAAGGGGGTGTGTAGGACTATTTGATTCCATTTTAAAACATAACTTGAGCATTGCATGTTCTCAATGTCAGATGTTTAATGGACTATATATATATATATATATATATATATATATATATATATATATATATATATATATATATATATATATATATATATATATATATATAAATGGAAAAAATGGAGGCACACAGTTGTACAAGTTTCAAATATACACAGTCTACGATCACACAGTTAAGTCATCCTAGTATCGTAGAGTAATCGTTAACTGATAGTAGAGTAGTCACTCTACTACCGTAAAAACGTAGAGTGAATTTTCAGATCGTAGAGTGATTTAACTATACGATCAAAGACTATGTATATTTGAGAATCTGTACAGTTGTACAGCTCAATTAACCCTTATATATATAAATGGCTTATAGCTTTGATATGGGCTAATCCCTGGACCACATTTTGTTAGTAGATGTGCAGATGTTGGCCAGAATGACTGATAACAGGGTTTGGAACCTAGTCTTGTGGTATTGGATATCAAAATGTTAAGAAAAATGAGTAAGGTCCTAATCTCTTAATTAATTAAAACAGGGGCGGATCCATTAAGGGGGCCATATAGATATAGGCAGGTGCCTCTGTTAATTTTTTTTTTTTTTATAGAGATAGGGGTGAAACAAATATGCAAGTGAATAAATTTAAAGGGACAGATTAATAGAAGATTTAAATTTGGAGAGGACAAAAAAAATAGTCATTCATATTCTAAATACAAATACTGATAAACATATATTCACTTCTGTCTTCCAAATTGTATTTAAATATTTTTTATTTAAAATTTCTTTTTCCTTTTAAAATTTCATTTTTTATGTACTTAATTTTTTTTATTTAATTTTAACAAAGAATTAATTAAAATCTGCCCCGCTGGAAAAAATTCTGAATCCGCCCCGCTAAATTAAAAGGAAAAATGATAATCAATATAGTTAATTCCATATAAAGAAGAACTCAAAGTCAAATGCGACCAATAATATTGACTATTTCAAAAATGCTTCTTTATATATATATATAGGGCAATAATCCATAACATCTATTTACTATGAATTAAAAAATGACAAATACCATCTCCGCCTTCTATTACAATTATCAACAGAGATTTAAAAACCAAACTCGCTGTCCGCTAGAATTTCTAGCGGACTGGTTATTGACACAATTCTACCGATTACACCCTCATATCATAAATGAACATCTAGTTTGCTAGAATTTTTGGCGGAGAACTGTGAAAAGGAATTGACGTATTGGGGCAACTTGTTGAGACGACAACTTGATGGGTTTTTGATTTTTTTTTCCTGTAATTGGATTTGGAGGTGGGTTTTAGGAGAAATTTATGATTTAGGGGTAATCTTGCGTGATGTGGTGGAGATGGGACGGAGATGAAACTGGAAGTGAGCTGGGGCTGCAATGGTTATGTGAAATGAGTGGTATTTTGGATGGAGAGAGAAAAGAGACTTCATGGGTTTTTGGTTTTTTTTCTCTGCAATTGGATTTTGAGGTGGGTTTTAGGAGAAATTGATGATTTAGGGGTAATTTTGAGTGATGTGGCGGAGAGTAACCTGAAAGTAAGCTTTGGGGCTGTAGTGGCCATGTGAAAGGAGTGATACTTTGGGTGGAGACGGAAGAGACAAAGGACGAAAGATGAGAATTCTATTTTGTCCATCCGCTAGTCTTACTAGTGGAGCTTGTGTAATGAATGACATATATGGGAAAATGGGGGCAAAAGTGAGAATTTTTTTCATTAATCACGTCCGCTAGGAATACTAGCGGACGGCGTAATCCTAAATCAAATCTCAGCCTTTCATTTTTTAAATGGATGGTATAGATGTTATATGTCACTTTATGATCATTCTCCATATATATATATATATATATATATATATATATATATATATATATATATATATATATATATATATATATATACGGTCTGGATCTTAAATGTATCCCTTATTCAACTTACCCGAACTCGCTCCCCTTAGCGATGGACCCGGCAACGGTTCGATCATACAATCTGATCAAAAACGGACCATTTTTTTTTTGTTGCTTTTTTTTTAAAACAACTAAAAATAAATAAATAAAAAATTATGAAACTTGAATTTTTTTCATAATACAATGTTTTGGGCGTGATTTTGATATATAGACCATAAAATGTATGTACAGTCTGCACAGACTGTACAGACATAAACACTGTATTATGTAAAAATTCAAGTTTCATAATTTTTTATTTATTTATTTTTAGTTGTTTTAAAAAAAAAAATTCGAATTTTGGTCCGGTCCAGGAGTCCGGACCTGATCCGGCCTCTCTCTCTCTCTCTCTCTCTCTATATATATATATATATATATATATATATATATATATATCATAATAAAGGTTTGACTTGACCAATAAATATTTAGAATTTATTAATTAGGATTTAGAAGTTTATTAATCGGAGTTTAGGAATTATTAACCTTATTAATCTCTAGTTAATAAATCTTAAACTCTAGTTAATAAATTTTAAACCTTAATTAATAAACACTAACATTTATTGGTTAAACCAACCCCTTATTCTGATTAGCTAAATCCTAAACATTTATTGGTCAAGCCAAATTCTTATTCTGATTAGCTAAACCCTAAATATTTATTGATCAAGTCAAACTTTTATTCTGATTAGTAGCGAATGATATGTGTTTTTTTTATAAGTAACGAACGTCCATTTTCAGTTTCTAATACTGGTCATTCCTTTTTATTTTCAATGGTGTATGCTCTATAAGAATTCATAGCAATACTATGAATTCTTTTTTTTTATATATATATATATATATATATATATATATATATATATATATATATATATTCACGTCGACAACGAGTTACGTCCGCTAGTAATAACAATGGACTACGGTACTATTTTTAGAAGCATCCGCTACTATTAGTAACAGACGACACCCGTCGTCCGCTACTATTAATAGCCAACGAATTTTAATATTTGACCGTTGATTCTTGTATTGGACGTTAATGATGACGTTTGCTCATTTTTAATATATAACAAATATTTAATATGAATTATTCCCCCTATATATATATATATATATATATATATATATATATATATATATACTCATCAAAAACTTCAACTACGGCACGGCACTGATACCTTTCCTCAGTTGGTCAATGAACTTCAACTAACTTCTTGATGTCCAAACATTCACCCAACTATAGTTGGCATTGGGTTCTTGCTCATATCAGAAGATGCAAAAGATATATTCTTCTAGTAGTAGTTGTTCATTATTTTTCACAATATCTATACATTCATTCATTAGTAATTCCAAAGCCCAGAATCACAACCTCCATATAAAGAAAGTCATAATACATCATATTATACCTACATAACAGCTTTAATATGTATGCACAGATATACCTTCTTCCCCCTTATCCCTTCTCCACACGCACTCTTCTACTCTTTACCCTCTTAATTTTACTACTAGTGTATTTATATTCCTCTTATATCTCAACTATCTTCCGTGTGTATTCTGCCTTCGCCTGAAACTGGCACTCCCCCATTTAAGCCTTGGTCTCCTCAAAAATATCCAATAGAGAGATTGCCTGCAAAATTATACCGAAAAAATAGTTCAATATGTTGTCTATTTGATGAGCATAGTAATGAAAGCTTAGACAAGAAACAATAGTATAGTTTGAGTGTGCTTACCTCTGGAATGTTTAATTCAAGACGGAACTTGGGACCATCGTAGTGGTGCAGAATTGGCCTGAACGAATCCTCTTCCAATGGCTCGCAAACTTTTCTGGTCATAACTCGAACCTATATATCCACAAATGAGGAATGGTAAGACTTAATTTGGAAAAATTGACATAATTATCCAACTCATAAATACCTACAACTTAGATATATCGAATTACATATTCAGAAGCTTGAGCAGGGTATATACCTGAGCAGGGAAGCGTGATTCACCCTGGTTCTTCTTGTCCTCCCAAGCTGTTGGATCAATGTTTGTCCCTCCAAAGCTTGCAGCCTGCATCGTCAAAATCAGAATAACTTTGAGATAATATCGTACGAACAGTATAAAATAGGGGGCGAAAAGATAATATAATCCCTTGGTGCAAGACATAAGTTAAAACTAATTAGTAAAATTTATCCCACAAGGAAAAGAAAAAGAAACGTCATCTAATGATCTAATATGTTACTTTTAGAGTAGCGATAATTTTCTTCACCTAGAACACCAACCTCACCAACCCTAGTTAGAAAAAGTAGAGTACCCAACTGCAACTGAGATAAGAAATAGAGATATAAATGCAAACCTCAAAAACTCCATGGAGTTGGTGTGTGGAGTAGTTGTAAAGGAACAGGGGCAATCCTGGTGTTATTGCGCGGACTGAATCACGGTAACGTGGAGGCAGACCTGGAAAATTGATAAGCATAAATTAGGAATCGAACAGATATCAAAGCTCAATATACAAAAAAACTCGATCAAAACAGATATAAATGCTATATTTGTTTCCAATTATGCTACATGGGACACAACTTTTTATTCCTTGAATTAGTCCTAAGATACTGTCTCATGGACAAGAATTTTTTTTTTCCAAAGACTATTTAGAAGGGACTATAAATTCAGGCAGGCAATTCATGGTACAGGCTAAAACTATGAATTCTACAGGAAATGGAATTCAAAGTTTAGATTGATTCTACACTTTGTTTGCAAAATAATTCCATATCAAAAGTAAAAGAATATATTTAAAATTACTTTCCACTTGTTGGTTCAACAATGTTAAAATAATAAAAAATAGAAGGGGAGCATTTGGGTTGGCTCCCAATTCAAATTATAAACATTCCAGGCATTAGAATAAATTTGAGTATCTAAAGTCCAAAGAGTTAAAGATAAACCAAATAACAGTGAAAAATCAAAACTTTACAGACAGACTAAATCATATAGTCATATCTATCTATTTTTGAAAAATCAGTATAAGCTCATCCATCCAGTTATAGTAATTAACCAGAACCTGAACTTGTATGATCGATCATCCAAATTCCCAGTACTAATCTAAACACTTGAGTCATTTGAATCAAAATTGGGCATTCAAAAGTTAAATACACCAAATAACAGTGAAAGATGGAAACTTTAAATCAATTAATACTAATGAACCAGAAGCAGAATATGTATGCTCATAAAAATTGCCAAAACTAATCAATCAAGTATACCAAACAACATAATCAAGCATATATTCAAACAAAAATAGCACAAATTAGTATAGTAGTACATACCGAAAAGCTGCCTCTTGAGATTCTCTTGCATGGTATCGTTGTTGCAGACGAATATATATCCACCGACAGTCTCATTTCTGGGCAGAGACTCCGATGGCGGTAGCGTCTTGAACCTTTTCTCCACGCCATTCTTCCCATTACTATTATTCTCGCTGCTATTGTTATTATTGATGCTGTTTTTGTTCTTGTTTTTCTTTACACTTTTAGAAAACTGATAATTATCCTCCAAATCAACTAATTTACCATTCCCAAACTTATTACCATTATTATTCTTCGTATTAATCCCAACGTTATTGTTAATATTGTTGTTGTGGTTAAAATTGAACGAGGGTTTAGAATAAATCCCTTTGTTAAACCCACCATTTAAGCCGATCCCATTCAAATTCTGACCACCGGCGGAGCCACCGATTGAGCCGATATCGGAGGAATCAATCTTCCAGCTATGATTAAACCCATTAAAATCTGTCTTCAAATTACTATCGGTACCATTATTATTACCACTCAGCGAGTCAACCGAGTTGAGGCCGCCGCCAACCCGAATATCGAAGTTGCGCCGTTCTTCAGGCTTTTTGGCGCCGCCGTAGGAGGTGCTCCAGATTGAGTCGTTGAGAGAGAGATTGGCTAGATTATTATTGGTCTGTACACGAAGCTGATCACTGAATTGCCAGAAAGAAGACTGATTGTTATTCTCCATCTGAAAAAAATCAATCTTAATTACTTTCCTGAACAAAATATATGTATATGTATGGAGATTTAGAGACGAAGAAGAGGGAATTGGTGTATGAAATGATAATGGGGTCGGTGGGAAGAGAATATATATATAAATAAATGGGGACGTGGGGGATTTATGGGAGGAAATTTCTGAGAAATTGAGAATTTGGATGGCGTGTAGATTTGTCAAAGCAGCGTGGTTTGTAGAAAATTTATTTTGATTTAATAAATAAATGATTTTGATTTAATTTTTGGTGGGGTGTTGTAGTTAGTGTAGTTGAGCGAATGAGAAAGAGATGGTAAACGCGTTTACGTGGAGGGTGACGTGGAGGTAGATGGACTGGTACAAAATATACATATATATATACACTAAAAAATAATTATAAAATAAAAAATATCATGTCTTTTTATAATTATAAACTACGATTATTTAAAATAAAGAATCTTTAATTTTTAAATAGAGAGAATACTGGGATAAGAATATGATAAACAGAGAATAAAAAAGTCTTTTAAAATAGATTTACGTCTGCAGGTCATAATTTGTATACTGCTTCGAATGATATTCGAACTCAATACCTCTAGATTTAGGCCTTGACCGAAATTGTCTCTCAAAATATTAAGACGAGCGGAGAAGTTATTTTCATGTACATTAAATTAAATTAGTGATATGAACATCTAGAAGGTTGGGATGTGGTAGTAGTCCGTAGTCACAGAACAAAAGAGAAGTCCGTTTCTTTCTTTCATTCAATGGGATTTGGATTTGGATTTGGATTTGGATTTGGATGTGACTGAGTTCACACTGCTTTGCATTTGCTTAGATGCTAAGTAAGTCTAAGCCAAACACAACTCCATTTTTGGAGGGCTCTGCTCTGCTGTGACTTCGTCTACCTAACACCTGCCCTTCTGCTTGTCAAGTGCTTATGCTTATCGTTGGCTTTTACTGGGGCTTCCGCTGACTCACCACCTTAACATTTATAAAATTGGGCCCTCTATTTTAGTACGATATTATTATTATTATTCAACACTTTCATGTCTGTCATGTCCACAATGGTTAATGTTTGATTACACCATTTTCTATTTTATCCTTTATATTAGAGTTTATACAATTTTTTTTTATTTTTTGTTTTTAAATTTTTATTCATAAAGTGTGACAGAGATTCTTAATATATATTATTTCAAAGTTCTTGATATTTTTTTCTTTTTCATCCTAATTAATCAAGGTGGTTATTAATTTTAAAAGATTTTTTTAAACAATAAATAAATATATCCAATGTTTAATTTATTATTAAAATTACGTTGTTTAAAGTCATTGCCGCAACAAATTATTTTAGAGATAAAAGCGTAATTGACTGAATAATAACTACATATAAACTAGCAACTTATATATATATATATATATATATATATATATATATATATATATATATATATATATATGTCGTAGAAAATCAAGATAGGATACCTTATTTACCCACGAACTAAGTCAAAGAATTAATATAATAGCATGCCGAGTACAGTAAAAAGTTAAAAAATATTCTATAACAGTAGTTATTGCTTTATTAATAACTAGTTTATGTGGTACGTGTGTAATTAAAAAAAAGCTTAAATATGAATTAGTACCCTAAACTATAGGTCATATTTTATTTCGGTGATCCACCTTTTAATTTTGTCAATTAGGTAATTAAACTATCAATTTTTTCCAATTACACAAAATTGAACACGCCACGTCAGAAATTGCTGACGTGGCTAATTTTGTGGGGCCATAGGAAGATGACGTGGCAAAAAAAATTAATTTTTTAATTATGAATAAAATAAATCTGATTTTATAGAGGGTAAATTCGTCAAATAACAATTAAAATAAAACAAATCAAATAACAATTAACAAATCAAATATCATATATCATATAATCGATCTAAACCCAGCCGAAAATTACATCTCCTCTTCCTCAATCGATCTGGCGATTCCTCAATAAATCCATCAACAATTTCTTCTGAAACGACGAATTGATCTCCCATCTTGCTCCGGTGTGTCCAATAACCTCGACTTATTTCTTCTGAAAGGACGAATTCGAGCTGCAAGTCACCATCTTCTCTCCATCGTCGTCGACGAATTCGGGCTTATGATCTGGTGTGGAATACTTGATTTGGGCCTCTGGTTTGGGGTTACGGATCTTGTTGGCTAATACTGTTTGGTGTTTGGAAGATGGATCTGACTGTGATCGTACTATTCTTCATCTCTTTCTAGATCCTGATTTGTTCTGTTAACCCTAGATCTGGCAGATATGAAAATTTTGGGCTGCCGGTGTGACTCCCCCAAAATTAGGTATACATCACCCATCTTGGGTCGTCAGATACATAGTACAGAATACAAATACAACTTACTAATATGACTGTCGTGTACAATACGACAAAACATAAACTGTGAGTTTGAATACAAATATTATCTTCTAGAGAGTATTCATACTCAAAAGGAGTCCTCGTTACATTTATTAACACACCATTACATAGAATAGTGAGGACTACTAACTAATACTATCATTCGGACCATCACTCCGTTCTCCGACTTGCCCCAGCTACGTTCTCATTTCTTAAAGAGAACAGTGAAAGAAAGGGTGAGCTCAACTAGCCCAGTAAGAAATATTATGACTAAGATAATGCAGAATAAATTATCATTAGCCTTCAACAATGTTAAACTGATAAAATATAATAGACATCAAGTTTAACTGCAGCGGAACAAGCAATCCATTAAAAGAGTCAAGTAGAAAATAAACTCTACTATCTTTTATGATTTAAAAGATTTTCCAACACTGTGATTGCTGAGACTCAGCTTAATAAAATAATCCACATCATCGAATCACCCCTGCACTACGGCCAATGATATTCGTATATTCATTAATGGTCATGATCATGCCAACAACTGTCCATCAATGCACTACGGGCCAATGAGGACTTTTACCACATCATTTGTAACATTACGGTCATGATTACACCGAATAATCCCTGATCATAATCATACCAAGTCCATCTATGCACTACAGGCCACAGATGACTTTCAACAGAATATAAACATGAGGATGATGACAATGATATAAGAATTTAATAAAATAAGTTCAAGAATTAATTTATCCAAGAATTAACAACGTCCAAATTGTCAACATGATACTACTTTGTGGAGTAAAATTCAAGAATGATCAGGAGAATATTTTCATGAATAGATACTAGATGAAGCGCAAATGTCAAGGATATTCCACAAATTTCATGGAGTATAGAAGTCAAAACTTAACCAACTGAGTATAATAAAGAATGGAATAACAAAAGAAATCACCATGCATACGATAGACCGCACAGACAGGTTATTCTTAACAGAATAATAATAATGGAACCAGGTCCGGTGTAAACGCACAGACAGGATATTCTGACAGAATAATAATAATAGAACCAGGTCCGGTGTAAAACACACAGACAGGATATTCCGTCAGAATAATAATAAAGACGGAACCAGGTCCGGTGTAAAACACACATGTAAGACCCCGAATTTTATGAAATAAAAGTATTCAATGTTTCTTATAATTACTATTCAGTAAATGGTTAAATTGATAAATGTTAAAGTTAAGGGTGATATATGATTTTTTTTCAAAATACACAAGTGGTTATAAAATAATCATTGTTGTCGGGGAATATTCGTTTGGTCGTGGAATATTCTTTCTGTCGGGGAATATTCGTACGACGGCACAGCTATTTGTGGGCCCCATAACGAATAACTGTCGGGTGAAGAAAATGACAAATTTGAGTTTTTATAAATAACGGCGTAGTTGTTACTGTTAATACTGTTGAAATACCCGGTGGTTAAAATACAGTAATACGCGTTATTGCACAGTAGCACACGGTATTGCACAGTATTTTTGAAATTATTGATTCTTACGTAAGAAGGCACTACTCAATAATTGTTACAGTAATTACTGTTCAATATTTTATTTTATTGATTCAATAATTGCTACGTTGAAATTTTGTATTATTGTTGTTCAATAATTGTTGCTGCACAGTATTTCTCATTATCAGATCAATAATTCATATTATTTGAATAGTATTATTAGATAGCATTATTGGCAATATCTAGAAAGTTCTGTCTAAGGAGAAGTTTGGTCATCTAATTGCGCGCCAGTAAGGAGAAATCCTTATTGGAAAGCCCCCTCTTTCCTGGGAACGACCTGGTTGTCATAAATGTGATTCTGTAATATTATTTGTGAATAATTAATTATTGAGTCATATGATAAGAAAATATTTATTTTATGTGGATATAAATGAGGAATATATTTTTGTAGTTAAAAAATGAAGGAGTTAATGTTGAGATTTTTATCCGTATTTTTGTCGGAATGGAGGTATTAAAAAGCAGGGTTTTTGAGATATTTTGCGGGGGTTATAATTTTTAATCCGACCGTTGGATCGTGGTAATTTTTGGATATGTTATACATATATAAGTTGAGTATATGCCCACAAATTTTGAACCGTTAAAAATGAACGTATGATTTATTATGAATTTTACGAGATGACTGGTTCAGAAATTGTTGAATTTTCGGAGTTTATCATTTTGGTGGAAAATTCTAGAATTGGTGGGCCCCACTTGTGGTTCGTGAAGAAATGTGCTGAATTATATTTCAAATGTGGTGGGTGGGAATAGTAGCAGGTAAAGCCATCAGGTTGTAGGTCAAACCTACCAAAATTTTCCTATAAATAGAGGGTTAAGTTAGAATTGAAAATCACACCAGAAACATAAGCTTTCTCTCTTTCTCTCTCTATATTATGAAGCATATTTTGTGAGTTTTTAGATACTTGGTGAGTTGCTATTCATCAGTGCAAGTTTCCTTCAGCCTTTTTACCGATCAGAAGTACTGCTCTTTTGAGGTAAGGGATTGTAAGGGATAGTAAGGGATAGTAAGGGATTGTAAGGGATAGTAAGGGATTTTAAGGGTTGTTATATTTTCCAGTTTCGTAATTTTTCTGACCTTCAAAAATTCTGGAAAAATTTGAAACGATATTTTGATGAGTTTTCTTGATTGTGTCCAAAAATGGTGATTTTTGGATGTATAGATTGAGAGTTATGATTTTTATGAGAAAAGACTATTTTAAAAGTAACAGCTTATAATTCCTTGTGGTTAACTCCAAAATTGATGAAATTTTTATTGGGAGTACATGTATATGATAGAAGTATACTCTGTAAATTTCAGAATTTTTGGACAAAAGTATAATTTTTGATAAATGTCTAAATATTCTGCTATTTTGGCCATATGAAAAATAGTAAATGACTTTTAAAAATTTTGAGAAAAATATATGTTCACTATGGGACTATATTATGCTAAATCCCAGAAAAGAAATATTTTTGGAACTGATTTGGTATTTTTCATGAAAATGGCCTAGTTATGAGTAAATGAATTAAATATGTTTTGTGAAGAAAAAAAATTGAAAAATAGGATTTTATGGCTTGAGAATCCTATATGAGGTATATGCAGATTTTTGATGAGGGTTTTGGTTATTGATGATGAAATTGTAAGAGTTGGCATTTTATGATGATTAAATGCATTAATTAGTAAAGTGTAAACAATTTAAATAAATTGTTTATAAGCTTAAGAAATGTTATTCTTTCAATATCATTATACCGAAGTATTGGTATGAATTTTATTGTGGAATTTCTACCTTTTTGAGTCGGTGTTACTATTCACGAGTTACTATTTATGAGTTACTATTCACGAGTTACTATTCACGACAAAATTGGTTTCTTTTACTAACCAAATTATAGTTGATTTATGAATATTACTCTTGAGATTAAATCTATATGTTGATTATATTGATTTTATTATCATATATAACATTTTTATAACTCTGACGTTGAATTTCTCTTTCACTGGAGTGTAAAGATGGGTAGATTATTGGTATGATCATGACTAGGGTTCTCTTTGGCCTGTAGTGCAAAGTTGAATTGTGACTGGTATGATCATGACCATTGAATTTACAATTGAATATCTTTAGCTTAAGTGTAAAGATGAATTGATTAACATGGTTATAATTATGGTGTATATAAATTCTGAAATGATTATATATTTCTTTGAGATATGAATATATTTGGCCTGTAGTGCAAATATGAATTGTTGAGGAATATCTTTGGCCTGTAGTGCAAAGATGAATTGTAGAGGAATATCTTTGGCCTGTAGTGCAAAGATGAATTGTAGATGAATATCTTTGGCCTGTAGTGCAAAGATGGTCTGTTGATGAATATCTTTGGCCCGTAGCGCAAAGATAAACTGTTGTTGAATATCTTTGGTCGTAGTGCAAAGATGGATTTATTAGTATGATTATGAACAGGAACTGTGATTTGGTATAACCATGATCTTTGATGTTTCAGGTAAAGACATGTGATGAAAATATTCTTCGTCCTAGGTGTGAAGAAAAATTTAGAATCACAATTATGATTATGAGTTATTCATATGATTGTGGAAAGGAACTGTTGATTGATGTTACAGGGATAAAACATTGTTGATGGATTTTTAACATGGAGAAGATAATAGACTTTATAGTCTATTTGACTCTTCTAATGGATTGCTCGTTCCGCTGCAACTATGGTTGAAATTTTTATCATTTACCATATGTTCTAAATCTCTGATTTATTATTGATGAAGGCTATTGATAATTTAATTATCTTTAGTCATGATATTCTTTACTGAGCTAGTTGTGCTCACCCTTTTGCTTCACAATTCCTTTCAGGTAATAAGAGTGTAGCTGGGTCGAGCGAGGGTAAAGGGGAAATAGAACGGTGGTCTCTAGCTGTGGATGTTCTCCCGAAGCAGTATAGAAAAGTTTATTTAGTAGTTATATTTGGTGAATCCAATAGGGTAAGGTGTACCCAACGTTGGAAGGGTGGTTTGCCACTATCATACAAGATGTCTAACGACATACAACCTCGTGTCATCATAAGACAGGGTTGTGCTCATCCACTTGCTGAGTATATCTATGGGCACTACCTATATAATCTTGGTGTTGGTTTGAAGTATAATTCTCAATTAGAGACAGTGGAGATAATGATAAGTCAAGAGAAGACTCACCATTGGGAAGAATATGATAGTAATCTTCTCATTTTTCTTTGGGGTCTATTGGGTCAACCAAGGATAATTCTGTGGCCATATGATATCTATCATAACCTAGATGCGTGGCCTCCCATGTACGAAGGTTTCCTTGAGCACTTCCCAAAGATTCTAATTTCTAAAACAGTCTTTGACTATACCTTTATGTAAGGTGCCACTGTGAGGTACTGTCCACGGTTGGGACATGAGTCACATTTGGTATATAGTTGTATCCAAACTCACAGCATATGTGTTGTTGTATTTTGCACAACAATTGTTGTAATAAAGTTGTAGTTATTTTCTGTACCATGTATTTGGCGACTCAGAATAGGTTGGATGGAATGGACCTGTTTTGGGGTCGTCACAACACAGACAGGATGTTCCAACAGAATAATAATAAAAACGGAACCAGGTCCAGTGTAAAACACACAGACATGATGTTCCAACAGAATAATAATAAAAATGGAACCAGGTCCGGTGTAAAACACACAGACAGGATGTTCCAACAGAATAATAATAAAAACGGAACCAGAACCGGTGTAAAATACACAGACAGGATGTTCCAACAGAATAATAGGAGAATGTCACCAAGTATAGGGTAGACCGCGTATACAGGTTATTCCAACAGAATAATAAGAAATAAAATAACAACAGTTCTCTTCATGAATAAGAAAGAATAACACCCCTTACCGTTTTAAAGAAGAGCTGAAATAAGAAAGTAGTTAACTAGCTGAATATTCTTCTTCTCTCTCTCTCTCTATAGTTTCTCTCTCTAGAGTTCAGTGAATTCGTAAGAAATAATGAAGGAATGAGCTGCTATTTATAAAAAAATAAAATGCATAGTAACTAATCCATGAACGGTCCAGATTGATTACTTTAATCTGACGGTCCATATTTAAAGAAAAATCTTTTAAATAAAATATAATATATTTACTTATAGAATAACTTTAATAAAGTATTCTGTTTTATATAAAAAGATGTTTCTGTTTTATTACGTTAATAATACGAATAAAACAAAAAGTCATTATCGCTAAATAATTCATATTATTAACTGACAATAATTGAATCAAACTGAGTGACTTCTCACATAAGCATTAATACTCAATACCGTGTGCTACTATGCAACCACACGTATTACTGTACTTTTACTACCGAGTAGTTCAACAGTAACAATGGTAAAACTTCCGCCGTTATTTTTAATAAAATATTTTTGTCGTTTTCTCAATCCGACAATAATTCTGTTGTGGGGTCCATCAATGATTGTGTCGTTGTACGAATATTCTCTGTTAAAACGAATATTCCCTGACCAATCGAATATTATATAACAACTTGCGTATTTTGCAAAATTTATAAATATTACCCACAACTATAACATTATATCAAATTAACTCCATAATATTCAAAAATGATATTTATAGAAAATTCATCTTTATTTATAAAAGTTGGGGTCTTACAGCCGGAATCTGAAGAAGGTGATTAACACTGTTTAGATCGGGATATGAGTGAAGTTCCAGATGTCTGATCTCTAATTTGAATCTATTAGCATGATTTTTTTTCATTTATTTTTTAGATCAGTTGCAATCAATGAGTTAAATTATTTGTGTTTCTGAACAGGGGTTATTGCTTAATCTTTTCATGTTTAGTTTATTGATGGTAGTAAATTTGTTTGTTGTTATGTCTGATTTGGTTATTACCCTTTGTCTGATTTGGGGGTTTTTTAGTTCTACCGTAGCATTCCCAATCTGGTTTCATGGTTTATTGCCCATGATCAGATTTGGGATCTTACAGATCGGCGGCAATGTTGGGCGGTGATTTGAAGGTGCCGAGTGCCGATGATTGCGTCGATGATAATGGAGAGGAGGAGGTGGAGTAGCATGAAAGTTTTGTTCCTAATTTACCCTTCAGTATATAACTAATGTTTAATCTCAAAATAAAAAAATATTTTTTTTGACACATCCGCTGCTTTGTACCCCACCCAAATAGCCACGTCAGCAATTTCTGACGTGGCGTGTTCAATTTTGTGTAATTGAAAAAAATTGATAGTTTAATCACTTAATTGACAAAATTGAAAGGTGGATCACCGAAGTGGAATATGGTCTATAGTTTAAGGTACTAATTCATATTTAAGCCTTAAAAAAAAGTAAAGTATTTAAATAAAGCTTAAAAAATATAAATGAAAAAGACAATAGAAAAAATAGGGATAAAAATGAGAGAGAGAGAGAGAGAGAGAGAGAAACCACCCTCCTCTCTCTATCATCTTTACAATATAGATAAATAGATAGATATTAGTTAAGATTATTAATTCACAAAAAAATTTCCAATTAACCATGCATTCACCTAATATTTTTTTCCATGTGGTAGGAAGTATATTCAGCCAAGGGTGGATGCATAGAAGGGGCATATTCAGCAGCTGTGCGCCCCTGCTTGATTTTTTTTTATTTATAAGTATAGGGATATGACAGATATATAAATTAATAAAATTAAGATGATAAATTAATAAAAGATTTAAATTTAAAAGAGACAAAAAAAATCATAAATTAATTCTGAATACAAATATAAAATTCTTCTTAGTTGGTGAAATTTTAGAAGTATTTTTTGTATAGTTTTGGTTTTGAAATGTTCATCAGCGTGTGAACTGTGAGAGATTGTTTAATTGAAGTTTGAATATTTTTTTTGTTATTGATTTGGTTGAGTGTGATTACCATTTGTTTGTTTGATTGGGTTTTGAGGTTGTTTGATCTTCAATTGAAAATATGATAATTTTAGTTGAGTAATTTTTGTCTTTTATTGTGATAACTTACAATAATTTATCCTTATTTTATAATGAAAAATGAAAAATGATTATGAGCCTTTAACAACCCCTCATTTATAGTTGTCATGTTTTTGTTTGAATATAAAAAATAAATTTGGTTTTAGTGTTTGAGCATTTAGAAAATTATTCAAATTGAACTATCACAAGTAATCAAAGTAAATTTTTAAATTGTGTCTAAATATTTTTTATTTGAATATTTTTTTTAGCTTGTATTATGAATGTTTATTGTGATTTGTAAATATTATTATGATTAATTAATATTATGATTAATTTAAAATTTTTTTTATTTAATTTTAATAAAAAATTAGTTAAAATCCGTCCGTATTGAGAAATGAGAATAATTTTTGCATCCGCCCATCATGCATGGACTATAGGAGAGGTGATAATAATGATGATAAAAAAATCTAATTAAGCACTAGAACTAGAACTTTACATTTATTTATTATTAATGATTATGCATAATTAATTCGCACTTAACTTTTTTAAAGGTCACGTTAATTAATTAAAATTAGGGGCCTTATTCTTTGAATGGGTCTCCTGAGAGAGGCGAGTTTCACCACATGACCAACTCCCAGAAAGTGAAAGCAGTACTCGATCATATTCTAAATAATAATAAAAAATAAAAAATTAAATTACCAAGCAAGGATAATATATAGAACACTGCAAGGATAATATTAACAAAATAAAAAGAAGTAAAAATGTTCGAGAATCACTAAATTAGTCGACATGATAGAAGAAAAATAAATAAACAATATTCTTCTCTCTAATAATTTATTAACATGTCGACCTATATTATTTCAAACACATGGCAACCTAAGAGACAAAAATGTTTAATCGAGTCCTCATAACTGAATTAATCATGACTAAAGAAAAGTGGATGAATTTTTTTTCGGATTTGATTATTATGAAATTAATTTCATGGTAAGATGGTTAATTGATTAATACAGTATTGATACGTAGGGAGAGATCACCTCCTATATGTGTCGATAATATATTGGTCAATTGACTAAAATACTCCCTTATTAAAAGAAAGTGGTTCCACTTACTTTTCTTTTATTTATAAAAATATGATCCGCGGCCCCACTTATTTTTTTAAATTTTTTTTAAAACGACATAATTTTAATAAATGATTGATATTTAAGGAATAGTGCTAAATAAAACGAGTGCTCTTAATCCTTCTTCTTTCTCTCTCTCTCTCTATATATATATTTAAATATTTATTTTCCAAAGAAGAACGGGTCATCAACCCATTCGTACTATTCCTACCCACTTTCCCTGTTCTTACCATTCTTACCCTCCTTATTTTATTTTGACATGTTCTTCAGCCTTCAAAGACTTTCAACATTGCCACTCCCTGATTAATATATTTAAGTTGTTTTGACAATTTCAGTATAATTCAGTCGTTTTGATTGTTTGATTAAAAAATTTACTATCCCTGATTAATTGCTTTACAAAAGTTATACATATATTATATATATGAGAATTGATTTATAGTTAATATTATCTTTACAACAGATCTCAGTCGTTTATTTACTGATTGAATAGTAAAGAACGAAAAGGATGATCTGGGTTCTGCAGTTTAATATGAGAGATTCTACAGTTTAATACTGCGCATTGAATGATGTCCAAAATACTCATTGTCAATATGCAATTTTAATACTTTTAAATCTCATCTCATTTTGTGACAGTAACGATCTGGAACTAAAAAAATTCGATTTAAAGTTATTAAAATTTTCATTTTTTTTACATATTATTATTATTATTATTAATTCATGTGATATGGGCTGATGAGAAACATGCATAGCTAAACAATTGGAAAAATATATTTCGGGTAACAAAAACAAACTTATTAAAGACAGAAAATTAAATATTTGAAAAGAGCTGTAAAAGTACATACAATCGATACGGGTAAAGACATCTCAATTACTTAGACTTTTATCATCTTCAAGATATCCTCCCTCAATTTGCAAAGTAGGAAATAGAGTTTCTTAACATAATAAAAATGATTAATTGTTATTTAAAAATACAATATTGAACTATACAAATTTACAAAATAAATAAATAAATAAGTGCTACAATAGTAGAGTAACTCTGTGATAGTAGAGTAACTATGCTATAATCACTACAAAAAAAATGTTTATCAGCGACCGCATTTTAGCGACCGTGTATGGTCGGAGATAGGCATCAGCGACTGCCTCCGGTCGCTGATAATCGTCACATAAAATCTAGTCGCTGGGATGCACATCCGCGACCACTATTAGCGACCGGCTTATTCGCGACCGATATTAGCGACCGAATGTATTACTTCGGCCGCAAAGATGAGTCAGCATAGTCCATTGTCAATGCTGACATGGTCAACATGGCAGCGACTGCCATCAACGACCGAATTCGGATGCTGATACTGTAACGCCCCCAAAATAGGCCCATTCCACCCAACCTATTCTGAGTCGCCAAATACATGGTACAGATAACAACTATAACTTTATTATAACAATTGTCGTGCAAAATACGACAACACATATATTGTGAGTTTAAATACAAATATTGTCATCTAGACAGTATTCATACTCAACTAAGAACTCATTATACTTATTGATACACTATTTTACAAAATAGTGAGGACTACTAAAATAACTGTCTTGAACCATCATTCCACACCCCGACTAGTACTCGCTACATTCTCGCCTACTGAGAAGAAAATGGAACAACAAGGAAAAGGGTAAGCTCAACTAGCCCAGTAAAGAATATTATGACTAAGATAATATACAACAAATTATCGTTAGTCTTCAACAGGAAAAAATATAATAGAATACAATAGACAACAAGTTTTAAATCAATATTCGCAGCGGAAAATAATAATTCATAGAAAAGTTACGTAGAGAATGAAATCTACGATTATCTATAAATTTAAAAGCTCATCATCAACATTTTATCCCTGTAATATCAATCAATAAATATCTTGAATCAAATAGTCATCTTTGCACTACAGGCCAAAGATATTCATCAGTTGGTCATGTTCACCTCAACACCTGTTCATCTTTACACTACGGGCCAAAGATATTTATCAGAAATCATTAATCTTTGCACTACAGGCCAAAGATATTCAATTATATCATCATTTAGGACTGAGGATGATGAAAAATATTTTAAAGGAAACGAATCCAGTGAAACAAAATAATAAATATTAAGGATTCGTATTTCAGCTATTCCATGTCTAAAAATACCTCATAAATAATCATAGTGGAGTAAAATTCAAGAATGATCAAAACATGGATACAATCAAAGTTAGTATCCAGAATAGATATTTTGGACGAAAAGAAGAAAATTTCATTTTTCGGTGAATAGTAACTCGTGAATAGTAACTCGTGAATAGTAACTCATGAATAGTAACTCGTGAATAGTAACTCATGAATAGTAACCCCGACATGAAAAGTTCTAAATTTGATAAAAAGTTCAGATCAATACTTCGGCATAATGATATTGGAGAAAATAATATCATTTAAGAAGAAATAACATCCCTTACTATCCCTTACAATCCCTTACCTCAAAAGAGCAGTACTTCTGACTGGAATAACGCTGAACGAACTTGCACCGTATAGTAACACTCAAAGTATCAAAATACTCACAAGAATACGCTCAATATATCGAGAGAGAAATAGAGAGAAAACTTCAGTTTCTGGTGTGATTTTCAATTCTAACCTAAGCACCCTATTTATAGGAAAATGCTTAGAACACCAAAGCAGAAAATTGAATATAATAATAATATATTTAACAAATTTTTCTTAACCCACCTTGACCATCTGAATTCAGTCATAACACATGTTAATGATGTCCACAAAATACAAAAAAAATGTTTTTCTAAACAAAAATAATTAAAACTTCCAAAAATCAATTATTTCAGAATTTCGGAACTTCAATAATTCATAATAAATAGCCCTTTCATCAGAAAATTCGAATCTCGCGAGTTTATATAGGAAATTCAATTCTCTACAACTTTGTAGAAGAAAGTTTTTCCAAATTCCAAACAGAAATTGACCGAAATCCACAAACGGATGATTTTACAGTCAATAATAAATTTTCGGTCAAGAATTGTGTCCACCAACACACAAAACATGTGTTAATCATTTAATGCCACAAAAATACTCTTCCTCCTCATATACTCATATATTCCACATTCATTGTAAAAATATCACCATCAATATATTATTAAAATAATATATTTAAATGAATTATTTTATCAGAAAAAGATAAAATTTTAATTTTCAACAATTGTCACATTAAAAATTTTCTCCATCTATATCCACATAAAATCAATATTTTTCTCATCATATAAATCAATAATTAATTATACACAAATAATATTACAGAATCACAGTACTGGCAACCAGGCCGTTCCCAAGAAAGAGGGGGCTTTCCAATAAGGATTTCTCCTTACTGGCGCGCAATTAGGTGACCAAACCTCTCCTTAGACAGAACTTTCTAGACATTGCCAATAATGTTATCTAATAATATTATTCAGATAATATGAATTATTGCTCCGATAATGGAAAATACTGTGTAGTGACAATTATTGAAACAACAGTAATATAAAATATCCACGTAGCAATTATGGAATCAATAAAATACTGAACAGTAATTACTGTAACCATTATTGAGTAGTGCCTTCTTACGTAAGAGTCAATAATTGGTGCAATACCGTGTGCTACTGTGTAACAATGCGTATTACTGTGTTTTAACCACCGGGTATTCCAACAGTATTAACGGTAACAACTACGCCATTATTTGAAAAAAACTCAATTTTTTGTCGTTATCTTAATCCGACCGTTTTCAGTTATAGGGCCCACAAATAGCTGCGCCGTCGTACGAATATTCCCCGACAGAAAGAATATTTCACGACCAAACGAATATTCCCCGACATCAATGATTATTTTATAACCACTTGCTTATTTTTGAAAAAAATTCATATATCACCCTTAACTTTAACTTTTTATCAATTTAACTATTTACTAAATAGAAAAATTGAATACTTTTATTTCATAAAATTCGGGGTCTTACAGATACCCTCACATGTAAGCCCTCGCTAATAATTATCAGCGACCGCATGCGGTCGCTGATATGAAACAGAATGCAAACAAGATTTTTGCTGTTTTGCAGAATTCCCAAAAATTTGTACCTGTTTTGTACATATTTTGTACCTGCTTTTTCTCAACACACAATCACAACAATATAAACATCATTCACAACAATATAAACATCCATCTCCACCAACATACACCAAACTAGTATTTAAACATTTAGAACCCAATATGAATTGAATAAATACAATAACATTTCAAAACTTGTTTAAGTAACATACAGACATTACAAAAATGAATATACAAGTACAAGCTTATACTATAACTACAAAACTGATCTAAAGCAGGTACGTCAAGCATCATCGCCTCCTTGATCACCCTGTAATTAACAAAATAATAAAACAAGTTACAAATATAGTAACTATGTTGATACTGATATATATTACGATAATATATACAACAAAGTGATTTTATACCTCGTCGCCATCCCCATGCTGTCCTGCTGCTGCTGTCGCTACTGCTTCAGCTAACTCCTCAGGATCGAGAGCCCCCAGATGCCCGCCCAGTATCTTCAAAAGATTTCGATCTCGACATATAGCTCTCACACAGTCAGCTGGAGTGTGAACAGCTGGATGACTCGATGACTGTGAAGACTGGGTAGCAGAGCTGCCTGAGCCACTGAAGGATGGGCGTCGTCGTTGTCCTTGACCTTTAATGTAGTTCTTCTTCACAACAGATGCCCTCTCCCACAGCTCTTGATCAATAATCGGACGTGGAGTGCCTTCAGGATAGCGCTCATTCAATAAACGCTTATAAGTATCCTGTCATCATGTTAACAATTAAATAGTTAAAAATAAATTCTGTAAGCATTGATAAACAAGATCAAGTTGTTAAAACTTATTACCGCTATCTGGATAGCATCAGACAGACCATCACGGGTGGTCACGTACACATCCAGCCAATGGATAGGTGTACCTTGAGACTGAGACTCCTATACAAAAAATAACACAATATTACTAAGTAAAAATGTGATATATTTTCTAGAATTCATGATTGTAAACATATTAAAACTTGTAAATACGTACCCTGGCAGTGATATGCTGCAACTGTGAAATACTGCCACCCTTGTATGTCCTTTTAACCTTTTCGCCATTGGGTACACCTGAGGATCTGTTGGTGGAGGCAGTCTTTCGTCTTTTCACCCAACTCTCAGCTCTCCATTGGGTACACATCTCAGCCCATATGGACTGGGTGCACCACCAGGGGCTATGCTCGTGCATATGATCCTCTCCCTGACCTGGATGGTCAATCTCTACATTGTGAAGGGCTTTTTATCTTTCTTTGTTCAAATTGTCTTTGGTGCGGACCGCACACTTCTCCCAGAATAATGTTTGTATCACTGAAGCCTGTGCGTCCTCCCATCTATATCGTTTCTGCAAATAAAACAACAATAATAACATTACTAAACAATTATCTTTTGAATATTATATTATATGTCAGAATTAAAAAAAACATACCTGAAATTCAGCCCAAACAGCATCCTTGTGGGCGATAGGTGTGCTCGCCCACGTAATCACAGGTGTAGGCCAATTCTGTAAACACAGTTGTGATATGCACTTTACGATCTTATTATCTGAAAAATCACTATAATAAACAACAATTTACATCAGCGATAAATAGATATATTAAAGCAATTTACATCTTAAATGCTTATATATAAATGATATATGCAGGACGTACGTGCTATTCGGAGGAGGGCGAATCTGAATAAGAATTCGATCATTCGGATTAGTAGGGGCCTTGGGCACATGATTAGGCCCCCTACCCATGCCGTGCTTTTTTTGCGCTGCTTCAGAAGTCATCTGTATATTACAAATTTCAAGATGTATATATGACAATAAACATGACAGTGATATAAACATGTATATGAATATAAAATGACAATAAACAAAAGTTGCATTTAAATAGTTTAGTACATAAACATGACAATGATATAAAAAATATGTAATGCTAAACATACATTTCATTTGTTCATGTGTCAATTAATGTCTGAATCAGAATCATCTTGTATACGTGTTGCAGATTCATAACCATCATCTGCTTCAGATTCAGTGTCAGATTCAGTCAATAACTCTTCCTCCTCAGTATCAATGTCATCTGACACAAGTATTGACTCAGGATCTAATTCATGTGGTTCATCTCCACTATCTAACTGGATTACTTCATTGTCGTCCTCCACATTTATTATAGTTTGACTATGAAGCATCTGCTCTTGGTAAATCTCCATATCAACTACTTCTACACGACTACGCGCGGGAGTATGAATTACAACTTGCCAATCTGTAGGCAGTCTATCCCTTTTCCTAACAGGACTAGGAGTGTAGTATACTTGTACTGTTTGAGTTGGTAAAACAAATGGTTCGTTGGAGTACGCTGACCTATGGAGGTTAATATCAACGATTCCTTGCATGCGGTTTGACAATCTTACCTTTAGGAGATTCATAAAGTTCTAATCCAGGACGCTTACAAATATCTTTCATGTCCAAACGTGCCTTATCATTATCTTTTGTCTTCCCCGTAACATTCATCACAGTGTTAAACACATTGTCAAACACATTCTTCTTAATATGCATCACATCTAGATTATGACGAATCAAATTTGTAGACCAATAAGGCAGTTCCCAAAAGATGCTTCTCCGAAACCCAGTTATGAGATTCGCCAAACCCATTGATTATGTTTGTGGCATAAATCTTACCAAATGGGATAACCGGCAATCTCATAACACGATCTCGAATCTCCATTCCCGACAACAAAAAAATAATCTGAAGATATACAACAAAATTTCGCCAGAGTCTCTCCTATAATAAGGACCAATAACGACCAATAAAAAAATTTCGCCAGAGTCTCTCCTATAATAAGAACCAATAGCAACAATAGTGACCAATAAAAAAATTTCGCCAGAGTCTCCCCTATAATAAGGACTAGCTACATGCACGACGACGTGTATATAAAGTCATTTCTAGGCAGCCAAGACACAAACCAAGAGTCCACATATACGATCTTTCATAAGTATAAGTAATGTGAAGATATACAACAAAATCTTATTTAAAATTATTATAAATTTGAGGACAAATTTAAGTATACATTGTTTTGTTCCATGTTTGTCTATAATTTTGTTGGTTGCTTAGTAGTCTGACTCGTCGAGGGTTCGATCTTTGGTTCAAATTTTAACTATATTTTTTAATTCTAATTTTAAATTTGGAGTTCATGAGTCGTCATTGGGTACTTAATTAATTATGCATGCCGTGAATAATAATTGAGAATTAAAATCAAAGAAGAATTCTAGGAATTGTATATACCTATTTATTATTCCAAACAAATACTATGAGAAAACCAAAAAGAAATAAAGAAAAAAATGGGAGACACATGAGGAACTAGGAACATCCTGCGTGACAGGACAACCCATTTCCAAACCCGTGATATTCACAGAGTGTCACAGTTATATAAATCACTTATATATATAAATTTAAAACTAAATAAGCATGTCTTAAAATAAAATTAGAAATTAATTGGAATCTTTTGCATTGAAAAGAAGAGCAACCTCAAAAAGAAAAAAAGCATCTCTCATTTGATATGGTATGAAACTACGAATATCACACAAACAAACAATGAATCGTAACAATTTGGAATTAATTTGTAAAAAGCATCCTGCAAAATTAAATGGGTCATTTATCAAGAATTCAATAACAAAAAAGTTCCTCAATCAATCAATGGGTACTTGTACAAATATCCCCAAAACCCAAAGAAATAAACTTTATAATCAAACTGTGATTAATTAGAGCGACCACAGTTCATATCTAAGTCAAACAAACCAAAAGTTTAAGCACCAATAATAACAAAAATTAAAAAAAAAAGTTAGGGTTTGTCTAACAACAAATTACCTTTGTAAAAGCGGTGGCAGATGGGCGGCAGGTGGGCGGCGCGAACTTCTTCTCCCCCTTTCTCCCTCTTCTCTCTATTTCGGACCTCCCTCTTCTCTTTTCCCTTCTGTGTTCTGTGTCGAGTGAACTGGCTACTGATTTCATTTAGTAAGATCAGCGACCGCTATCTGCGACCACTTGCGGTCGCTACATTTTAATGACATGGACTTATCAGCGACCGAATGCGGTCGCTGATTATAAGTGGTCGCAAAAAAGTACGCGCTAACATTTCGTGCCAATTTTTATGAGGCAAATTTGTTCTAGCGACCACTTAGCAACCGTATGCGGTCGCTGATATTAACTAGCGACGAGCTTAAAATGTGGTCGCTACTAGCGGTCGCTATTACTATTATCAGCGACCAGATATGCGGTCGCTGATAATATTGGTCGCTGATAGACATTTTTCTTGTAGTGAATAAAGACTAAAGTCGTTCTAAACTTGACGATCTAAGTAATGACTCTACGATCTTTAAGTCATTAATTACTCTACGATCGATAAATCACGACTTTACGATCTAAGTCATTACTCTACAATCGTTAAGTCAAGACTCTACGATCGTTTGTGTAAGACCCCGAATTTTATGAAATAAAAGTATTCAATTTTTCTTATAATTACTATTTAGTAAATGGTTAAATTGATAAATGTTAAAGTTAAGGGTGATATATGAATTTTTTTCGAAATACACAAGTGGTTATAAAATATTCATTGTTGTCGGAGAATATTCGCTTGGTCGTGGAATATTCTTACTGTCAGAGAATATTCGTACGACGGCGCAGTCTTTTGTGGGCCCCATAACGGAAAGCGATTGGATGAAGAAAACGACAAGAGTAAGTTGTTTATAAATAACGGCGTAGTTGTTACCGTTAATACTGTTGGAATACCCGGTGGTTAAAACACAGTAATACGCGTTGTTGCACAGTAGCACACGGTATTACACCAATTATTGATTCTTACGTAAGAAGGCACTACTCAATAATTGTTACTGTAATTATTGTTCAATATTGTATTTTATTGATTCAATAATTGCTGCATTAATATTTTATATTACTGTTGTTTTAATAATTGTCACTACACAGTATTTTCTATTATCGGAACAATAATTCATATTATCTGAATAATATTATTAGATAACATTATTGGCAATGTCTAGAAAGTTCTGTCTAAGGAGAGATTTGGTCATCTAATTGCGCGCCAGTAAGGAGAGATCCTTATTGGAAAGCCCCCTCTTTCCTGGGAACGGCCTGGTTGCTAGTACTGTGATTCTGTAATATTATTTGTGTATAATTAATTATTGATTTATATGATGAGGAAAATATTAATTTTATGTGGATATAGATGGAGAAAATTTTTAATGTGACAATTGTTGAAAATTAATATTTTATCTTTTTCTAATAAAATAATTCATTTAAATATATTATTTTAATAATATATTGATGGTGGTATTTTTACAATGAATGTGGGATATATGAGTATATGGGGAGGAAGAGTATTTTTGTGGCATTAAATGATTAACACATGTTTTGTGTGTTGGTGGACATAATTCTGGACATAATTCTTGACAGAAATGATTAACACATTTCTTGACAGAAATTCGCCCGTTTGTGGATTTCGGGCAATTTTTGTTTGGAATTTGGAAAAACTTTCTTCTGCAAAGTTGTAGAGAATTGAATTTCCTATAAAAACTCGCGAGATTCGAATTTTCTGATCAAAGGGCTATTTATTGTGAATTATTGAAGTTCTGAAGTTCCGAAATAATTGATTTTTGGGAGTTTAAGTTAATTATTTTGAGAAAAACGTTTTTTGTATTTTTTTTGGACATCATAAACATGTGCAAGGTGGCTGATTTCAGATTTTCTAAGGTGGGCTTGAAAATTTATATATATATTATTATTATATTAAATTTTCTGCTTTGGTGTTCTAAGCATTTTCCTATAAATAGGGTGCTTAGGTTAGAATTAAAAATCACACCAGAAACTGAAGTTTTCTCTCTATTTCTCTCTCTATATATCGAGCGTATTCTTGTGAGTATTTTGATATCTTGAGTGTTACTATACGGTGCAAGTTCATTCAGCGTTATTCGAGTCAGAGGTACTGTTCTTTTGAGGTAAGGGATAGTAAGGGATAGTAAGGGATGTTATTTCTTCTTAAATGATATTATTTTCTCCAATATCATTATGCCGAAGTATTGATCTGAACTTTTTATCAAATTTAAAACTTTTCATGTCGGGGTTACTATTCATGAGTTACTATTCATGAGTTACTATTCACGAGTTACTATTCATGAGTTACTATTCACGAGTTATTATTCATGAGTTACTATTCACGAGTTACTATTCATGAGTTACTATTCACGAGTTACTATTCATGAGTTACTATTCATGCGTTACTATTCATGGGTTACTACTCACGAGTTACTATTCATGCCAAAATTAGTTTCTTTTTCTAACCAAATTATAGTTGATTTATGAATATTACTCTTGAGATTAAAACTATATGTTGATCATATTATTTTTTTTTATCATATATAACATTTTTATAACCCTAATGATGATATTTCTCTTTGACTTGAGTGTAAAGATGGGTAGATTATTGGTATGATCATGACTAGGTTTCTCTTTGTCCAGTAGTGAAAAGTTGAATTGTGACTGGTATGATCATGACCATTGAATTTATAATTGAATATCTTTAGCTTAAGTGCAAAGGTGAAATGATCAACATGGTTATAATTATTGGTTATATAAATTCTGAAATGATTATATATTTCTTTGAGATAATAATATATTTGGCCTGTAGTGCAAATATGAACTATTGAGGAATATCTTTGGCCTGTAGTGCAAAGATGAGTTGTTGATGAATATCTTTGGCCCGTAGTGCAAAGATGACTTGTTGTTGAATATCTTTGGCATGTAGTGTAAAGATGAACTGTTGATGAATATCTTTGGCCCGTGGTGCAAAGATGAATTTATTAGTATGATTATAAACAGGAACTGTGATTTGGTATAACCATGATCTTTGATGTTTCAGGTAAAGACAGGTGATGAAAATTATCTTCGTCTTGGATGCGAAATTTAGAATCACAATTATGATTAAGAATTATTCATATGATCGTGGAAAGGAACTGTTGATTGATGTTACAGGGATAAAACATTGTTGGTGGACTTTTAACGTGGAGAAGATAATAAACTTTATAGTCTATTTGACTCTTCTAATGGATTGCTCGTTCCGCATGGTTAAAAATTTTTATCATCTACCATATGTTCTAAATCTCTGATTTAATTCTGTTGAAGGCTATTGATAATTTAATTATCTTTAGTCATGATATTCTTTACTGAGCTAGTTGTGCTCACCTTTCTGTTTCACAATTCCTTTCAAGTAATAAGAGTGTAGTTGGGTCGAGCGGGGGTAACAAGAGAATAGAACGGTGGTCATCATTTAGTAGTTATATTTGGTGAATCATCTAGGGTGAAGCGAACCCAACGTTGGAATGGTGTTTTGCAACTATCATATAAGATGTCTAATGATATACAATCTCGTGTCATCATAAGACAGGGATGTGCTCATCCACTTGCTGAGTATATTTACGAGCACTACCTATATAATCTTGGTGTTTGTTTGAAGTATAATTCTCAGTTAGAGACAGTGGAGATAATGATATGTTAAGAGAAGACTCACCATTGGGAAGAATATGATAGTAACCTTCTTGTTTTTCTTTGGGGTCTATTGGGTCAACCAAGGATAATTCTGTGGCCATATGATATCTATCATAACCTAGATGCATGGTCTCCCATATATGAAGGTTTCCTTGAGTATTTTCCAAAGGTTTTAATTTCTAAAACAGTTTTTGACTATACCTTTATGTAAGGTGTCATTGTGAGGTGATGTACACGGTTGGAACATGAGTCACATTTGGTATATATTTGTATCCAAACTCACAGCATATGTGTTGTTGTATTTTGCACGACAATTGTTGTAATAAAGTTGTAGTTGTTTTCTGTACCATGTATTTGACGACTCAGAATAGGTTGGATGGAATGGACCTATTTTGGGGGCGTTACAGTTTGTTCGTTTAGTCATGACTCTACGATCGTTAAGTCATGACTCTACGATCCAAGTCATTATTCTATGATCGTTAAGTCATTAGGGTAACCAGATATTTTTTTTTGTTTATTCGCACTTTAATTATGCGGACGGATAAAATCCTATTTTTACGGTTAGAAGTTTCATTCTGCGGACTTGGGTTCAAACAAAAAATATCAATTTAAAGGTATAAATCTTCCATTATGTTATTTTTGCATATTCTTTTTGTAAATTCATGTTATCTAGACCGATAAGAAATATGAATGACTAAACAAATGAAATCTAATAACGAGGTGAAGTGTTTTCTCATATTATGAAGCATGTGAGATAACATACTGTGGTATATATCTTACAATTGTTTAAGCATACACGTTTCTCATCAGCCCATATTACATGAATCAGTAAGAACAATAATATGCAAAAAATAAAAAAATTATCAGTTCTAAATCGAACTCTTCTTGTTCCAAATCGCTAGTGTCACAAAATGAGATGAGATTCAAAAGCATTAAATTACGGAATCGCCAATATTAAATTGTGGAGCCCAAATCCTCCACCAAAATTAGGAAAATGAATGTCTCCCACCCAAACACAGCGTTATTTCTAAGTGGGAGGCAGATCAATAAACAAATTAGAAAAAGAGGGGAAAGCGTTCACCCCAGCCCAGCCCAAGTTGTGGATGGTGCGTGCAGGACCAGCCCAAGAGTAACTAACAGCAGTATATCAGTTGACCACTAATTGGGCCAAAAAGAGGATTTTCTTTTTTCTTCTATATTATAAAGCAGGAAGAAAATTATTAATTGAGTATTCTTGACCTATCCAAATTTTTTACAAGTTATTGATACTATTACTAATAAAGTTGAGATTTCATTTATGAATTATAATAATTTTGAAATTTAATATGTATCTCAAAAGTTAAATTGTATATCTAATTTTGGAACGAAAGGAATATATATCTTTCTCTTTTTCTAATTCTAAAAATAACTAACCCATACGTGAAAATGAAACTAATTAATCTCAATCAATTAGGGAAAGAAAAAGACATTAAGAAAATGAACCGCAGGTGTCTGCATCACCCTTTAGACTTGACTTGTGGTGCACCTCATGCCCCGTTTAGGTTGAGCCATGCCGCATGAGTGTGCAACACTATCTACCTGAAAAGGGGAAGTTGTAGCATGTGATCAATTTTAATTAAAACCCCCACTAGAAACAGATATTGATATTGTACGTACTACTCTTATAGACACAAACAAATAGATGATGGTGATTAATGAATGGCCCAGTGACACGTACTTTTTATTTAAAAACTATATGTATATATGTTATTTAATTGTGATTAACCATGCCTTTTCCCGCTAGACATTTCCACTAAATTAGCCATACCATACCAGAGAGCTATTAGTGGTTGTCATATATATCAGAGTACTATTAATTGTTGCTCCTTCATCATCCCATGCAGCCTATAGCCCCGAGAATGGGAGCCCAAGCTAAGTCCACAAAACCCCACCCATGGCTTGGGTTTGTAGAGCTAATAGATTTTGGGCGGTTTTCAAAAATTAAAGGGTTACACGTGTAGAATTTAGAACATATAATTAATGAAAGGGAAAATTATTGGTGAACTCAGACACTAAGGATCGAGGCAGTTGAAACATGGAGTAGTACTATATTTTCTGTGGACATTAATTAGGACTCCTTTATATTTTCATGTTCAAGTTAACGACAAAGGGACTTTTGATACTCGACATTTGGGTTCTACCGCAAGTAGTAGTAGTAGTTACCATTGACCTGCCTAGCTACTAGCTACTCCATTATATTTATAGTTATAGACTAGGCTAGGAATTAATCACCATGTGGACCGACCGACCGACCGACCGTTGATTAGACAATTAATTCTCCTTTTCCTATATATTAGTAATTTCTCTATGATAAAGTCTGAATCAAGAATATAGAGAATAATTGTTAGACTTGTAAGTGACTAATACTACTCCATTTCAAACTTAATTTAATTGATTGCCTCTATAAAAGGAAGTAATCAAATACTCTATATAGATTAATTAAAGAGGCATCAATCGGACTAGGCCTTATAGTTAATGAAATGAACTCTCCCAATGAAGTTGCGTCAAGCTTTAAGGGTAGTACAACTGTCCCAAAATGTCAAGGGTTTTCCATGATCAAGGGCAAAAATAACTCCGTGTACAGAGGAGTGAGACGGCGGCAATGGGGGAAATGGGTATCCGAGATCCGAGAGCCGCGAAAGAAGAAGCGAATATGGCTTGGTTCGTTCAAGACCGCGGAAATGGCAGCAAGGGCTCATGACGTGGCTTCTTTTTTTCTTAGAGGTGACAAATCTTTGCTTAATTTTCCTCAAGATATTGAATTCCTCCCTCGACCTCACTCCGCTTCCCCCGGTGATATTCAGGCAGCCGCAGCACAGGCGGCGGCCACCAATGTTGTAGAGGTGGACGACAAGGGAAAGGTGGAGGAGGATACGAGTGGTGATGATTTTTGGAGAGAGATTGAGCTACCGGAATTATTAGACTTTGATGCTCAACAAGTTTGGAGTATCTAGAGAGGAAATCAATGATGATGATTTGTTAGAATTTGGTAATAATAATAATGCATGCATGCATTCAGATGTATTATGGGGATAACATGCACTGTACAGATATGGCAATATTTTAATCTATGTACCCTTGCCTTGCCTTCACGTACCTACCTAGCTAGCTAGCTCATGTACAAACTAACTTTGTAACGGCCAAGTTTAAATAAGAGAGAATTCACCGGCAGCAAATGCATTGATGCCTTGTTCTAAACAAACTTGCCACTAAAATTTGCCCTCCTCCTTCCGCTACTATAACTCATGGAAGGCTGCCAGAGCTTAAAGCTGTCCGAAGGTTGGGACTTGGGAGCCTTCCGAGCCTCTAAATCTAATCTCTTCAAGACAATAAATTTCTTATTAACAGTAGAAGATTAATCTGATGAAATAGTATTAATAGTTAATATATATTATTAGTTGGGGACTCACCCCTATTTGTATGTGTATGTATGTATGTATGGATCCAATTCATAGTAAACTGTGACCATCACAATTTAGCACTGTTTATTGTAGGGGGAGATCCTGTATGATTATTGAGTAATTTCTCACACCGCAACACAATATTAAGGTAACCACCATGTGATATATAGTTAATGACAAAATTGTAATTATAAAAAGTCAATCAAATTATGTTGTCTTGACATTGTTGCTCAATTACATACTATTTTCCATGGAAGATTGTTATTCATGACACGCAACATTGAGTAATTAACTACCGAAATAAGGGTTACGCATCCATGCAAGACTTGGACAATACTCTCATTGAATTCAAATAAAATAAAATAAAATAGAATTGGGGGTGGGGGGTGTTTGTGGTTGTTTAACGGCTAGCAGGAAACGTGAGCTTCCTTTGTGTGGGAGTTGGGAAGAACAAATTTTGTGCACACAACGGAAATCATCGCCCCATTTTTGTTGTCACTAACAAACAAATTCTCGAGGGGCGGATTCTTCAACCCCAAATCATACCCCCAACAAAACCCAAATTTTTCTTTGGAAACTCCTCCAGCTCCCACTGACAACCCAAAGTTCTCTCTAGCTGTACATCTCCTTCTTCTCTGTCTATATATCTGTATCTATCTTCCAGAATACAGAAGGGAAAGAGAGAGAAAAATGGCAGGCATTGCTGCTACATGTTCATCGGGTTTGATCTTGAAGACAAAAGAATCAAGAACCAATGGGGCTTCTCTGCTTCAATACAGTGGGCTAAAAGCAGTTGGGAGTAAGCAAGTGGCTTCAGCTGGGTATAAGCCAAATGGGTCCATCTCCACTTCAGGTGTGATTACCATCCTTGAAGTCCCTATTCATATTGATTCGGTGAAAAAAAATGTTGTCTTTAATCTTCTTGTTCGAGTTCTAATTGTACATATAACTTAAAATTCCCATGAGTTGTTTTGATGAGTCGAGTGTCTCGTAATTTTGGGATCAAAAGGCTCTTTTTTACTGAATGGCAGACAGACCGAACTATATAGTAGGACTAATTGGGGGTGTGGAGGGAGAAATTATCTTATATAGAATTGGGGATAGAATTACCGTCGTGATATGCTGAAATATACAATTGACACTATGCTGAATCAACTGAATATGCGCTAGTGCTTTGTACTATTATAGTACATGTTTATTTATATATTTTGAAGATGAGCAGATAGAACTCAAATTGAATGGGAGTTTACCACATTGTTGTCATTATTGATTTATTGTCCTTGGGAGTTTGAAGTTTTAAAATTTAAACCCTTCACATCTTTAAACTGAAGTTTCTTAGCATCTACAGTGCGATGTCTTATTTTCATTCATCAAACAACATATGCCATTTTCTCATGGTTGTTGCAATGATATCTAGAGATTTTGCAAGACACGAAATGCTGTCAAAAAGGTTTTCAATGCCTTCTATATAGTAGCGATTTTCCACAAACTTTTTGGTATTGCTGCTAAGTTGCCAATCTGAGTCTTTTTTCCTTCATAACGAATATTTAGAGAGGCCTATCTAATGAATTAAGTACTATACCACAACTAATATTGAATGTTTGTGTAGAATGTAATTTTAAAAGGATTGACAAACATGCCAATGCCAAAGAAGTTTACTTCATGGGAGTTTCTGTTGTTAAAATTTACCTCATCCCAACTACTTGTGACCAGGACCACTTCATCTGCCATTAATATGCTCCTTGTTAGTTCATTAAATGCGGTGCTTATTTAAGACTTTTTTACAATTCCCTACTGATGCACAAACTCCATTTACACACCAAGATCTCATGGGGCATTTAATTCATGACCTTAAAATAGGGGGGGCAGTACTGTTTTTGTTCTAACTGAGTTTCCATTCCCAGCTGCAAAATGCACAAGTATCAAGTCTATGGCTTCTCCAACTGTTTCAGCTCCCAAACGAGAAACAGACCCCAAAAAAAGGATTGTCATTACAGGAATGGGCGTTGTTTCGGTTTTTGGTAATGACGTCGACACATTTTATAATAAACTTCTTGAGGGAGAAAGTGGAATCACCCTCATTGATAGGTTTGATGCTTCCACCTTCTCTGTTCGGTTTGCGGGTCAGATCCGTGACTTCTCCTCCAAAGGCTACATTGATGGAAAGAATGATCGCCGTCTTGATGACTGTTGGAGGTACTGTTTGGTTGCTGGCAGGAGGGCCCTTGATGATGCCAGCCTTGGGCCAGAAGTCCTTGAAACTGTGAGTACCTTCGATGCTGCAAACAGTAAATCTTTCCAAGAAAAGAACATATCTATAAGGACTTTCTTCTCCCTGAAATTGTATGCAGATGGACAGATCAAGAATTGGAGTACTTGTGGGGTCAGGCATGGGTGGCTTAACAGCTTTCAGCAATGGAGTGGAAGCTCTTATTCAAAAAGGATACAAAAAGATCACACCATTTTTCATTCCATATTCAATCACCAATATGGGTTCAGCACTGTTGGCTATAGATACTGGCTTAATGGGGCCTAATTACTCTATTTCAACAGCTTGCGCAACTGCAAACTATTGTTTTTATGCAGCTGCAAATCACATTAGAAGGGGTGAAGCAGATGTTATGGTAGTTGGTGGAACAGAGGCTGCTGTTAATGCTACTGGTGTAGGTGGATTTATCGCTTGTCGAGCCTTGTCTCAAAGGAATGATGAACCTCATAAGGCTTCGAGACCATGGGATAAAAACCGCGACGGTTTTGTTATCGGAGAAGGTTCCGGTGTCCTGGTAATTGAGATAAATTTAAAACTATGTTATCTAACATTGGTTACATTAGCAGTCTGAATCGCCTTAATCATGTCAGTCTAATCTGACTTAAATTTTGACACATGGGAGCAGATTATGGAAAGCTTGGAGCATGCCATGAAAAGAGGAGCCAATATTGTTGCAGAGTACCTTGGAGGTGCAATTACATGTGATGCTCACCACATGACTGATCCTCGCAAAGATGGTCTTGGAGTTTCGTCTTGCATAACCAAGAGTTTAGAAGATGCCGGAGTTTCCCCTGAAGAGGCGAGCCTTGTTCTTTATCCTCTTTACACAAAAGAAACACATTTGTGCTCAGTTTTGTGACAGAAGTGTATAGTTTCTTATTGATGTTTGTTTTTTTTTGTAAATACTTTCACCTTTTGCAGGTGAACTATGTGAATGCTCATGCTACATCTACTCTTGCGGGGGATTTAGCAGAGTTCAATGCTATCAAGTCTGTCTTTAAGGACACGTCCGAGATAAAGATGAACGGAACCAAGGCAAGAAACCTTACAGAGTTTAAATTGAAAAATGCAATTAACCAACTTGATTACCTACCAAGCGTAGAACACCATGGCTAACAGCTGTTTTTGATTATTTTTTTCAGTCAATGATTGGACATGGACTTGGAGCTGCTGGAGGATTGGAAGCCATTGCAACCATTAAAGCAATTAATACTGGCTGGCTACATCCAACCATTAACCAAGATGTAGTGCATCACAACCTTATCACTTAAATTTTGATCTTGTTCACAATTACATTAATGTTTTTATAATCAATTTGAGGTTCCTTATATACATACATACTACGTGTAGGACTTGGAGCCTTCAGTAACAATTGACACCGTTCCAAATGTGAAGAAACAGCACGAGGTTAATGTTGGTACGTGTTTTACTCCCTATCTGGTTATAATAAAATTTCTATTTAGAATGGAACAATAAAATATATGTTGCAAACATTTAATCCGAAAATTTTATTTTAACTGCAGGTATTTCTAATTCTTTTGGGTTTGGCGGGCATAATTCGGTGGTTGTTTTTGCTCCCTTCAAGCCCTAATCCATTTTGGGATCATGTAACCAACCGTATGAAGAATAGTTTAACAATCAAATCATATGCTGCTGGCTGTAATGAGTTTTTTTTTTGGTCTTCATATTTGTTTTTCTATATCCTCATATATATGTATGTATTTGGTGAGATCATTGAGTTCACAGTCTTTCAATAAATAAAATTATCAATCTTGTTCTTTAATTCCTAATTCTGCCATTAGTTTTGAATGCAGCATATGGCTTATGCAGGCAGGCAGGGTCTTCATCATGTTTTAATTATTTGTTGGTTCAATTTCTCTAATAGAAAAGAAATGTCAATACTTAAGCTTCATGGAGATCTTTAGGAGACATGCATGCTCCCTTCAAAAGAGATGCAGCAGGGGTTTATATATATATATATATATATATATATATATATATATAATAAAGCCAATTTTGAACTCTACACCCAGTGACACCTTAAACTCGCTTATCCTACAGTTAAATTTAATAGCATCTTAATTAACTTTAAAAAGCTAAACTAATTTCATTTTTTCATTTTAAAATTTGATAATTTTTTTTATAAGTTGTAGATTTTATTTTGTTTACACTGTTATAAGCATTTCGTCTTGCAATTCAATTTTTTTACAACTTCTAATCTGACCGGTTAAATGTTTTTTCACTTAATATATTTTATCCAAACAATCAAACGAGTCGGGAAACATTTTTATTTTTATAAATAACTCACTAAACTTTAATTTGCTTACAGAATTACGTTACATGTATATATACACATAATAAACTAAAATGATCCAGATTATTATTGATTTTTTTAAGTCAACTCAAAATATTTTTAAATTTAAAATTAAAATAAATTTTATGCATTAATTTTAGTCAATATAATGATAAATATTATAAATTATTAAAAAAACTAGTCATTATAAGATTTAATATTTTAAAACTTTTAATTAAAATTTAATGAGTCGACTGTAATTGATAGATTGGTAAAGTCGAATAAGTGTGGAAAGCATTTAACCCCTAATTTGTTGGGCAAAAATATCAGTAGTTACAAAGAGTATATATATATATATATCTTACTAGTACTTGGACCTACCCAATTTGTCCTGAAAGGCAACGTCTTGACCTTTTATGGGTAATTGCATTATTGGTTGCATACATGTGAGTTGTGACCGCATAATGGATCCAAGTGTCGAACCGATGTTGATGGATCAATGCCCGCTCCGCATGGTGATGGCTATTTCTTGATATATTTTCTTATTTATTTTTCAGTCTTTTTATTTTTCAATTTAGAAAAATACCAGCCTCGATCTTTTATTTATCAATTTGTTGTAATCAAAATTTTAAATTGATCAGTAAATTTATTACTCTCTACTTTATATAAAATTGCTAAATATCTTATCCGGTCAAGTCTGAGCTACAGGAATTGCTGAAATTAATAATAAAAAAAGGCAGACTCCTCCAAAATTGTTAATATCATTCTTTCTGTCCTCATAAACTAATATGGAGTTATTTAGTTTTAATACAATAAATATAACAATTGTGTTAGAAATATGACTTTTTAGAGTCAATTAGTAAAATTCTATTATTCAAAATTAATATGGAGTTATTTAGTTTTAATACAATAAATATAACAATTGTGAACTAAATATGAAGTACTAGTAATTATCACCTTTTTTGTTTTTAAAACGTGAACGAAATTATATCAATTTTAAATTTTAAGAATTTACGAATTGATTCTAAAAAATTAAAATATATCTTTAATTTTGAAACAAATGTACTGGTTGATTCACATAACATAATGACAAGTTATTCTGGATCTCCACGAGCTAGCTATATATTATGAATATATAATTTTTGTTTGCTATTTTTATGTAATGATTATATTATACTATTATATTATATTTTCTATGCAGAAGAGTTAAGTTATATATGTATATTATATGCATTAATTAACAAATTAAATTTGGAGTACATAATTAACTAGTTTAGCTATAAATAGATTGTAAAAGTTTAGAAAATTTGCTTTGAGTAGTGTGAGAAATAAAGACGCAAATTAAGCAAGAGGCTATCAGTCTGTTTCACATAGCATTCAAAGAGGAATGTTAATTTAATATTCTTTTCCCATGCGTTTATTAATAATAATAAATCCCAAGTCCTCCTTCGACAAAGAAATTAAACTAATAATATGTCAGACGCTTCTCTTGACATGCATGATGCCATTTTTGTTAGCATTATACGGAGTTGGTTAGTATGAAGTTTATTTTGATGTAAGTTGATCAATTGATCAATATATAGAATACTGATACGCAGGCGAGATTGTATATGTGTCAGTATTCTATTAGTCAATTAACCAACTTACCAAAAAAATAACTTCATGCTAACCGGATCCGCATTATATATAACGTTTTTTATCAGTATGATTGATTGTAAAAAGTGGATCTTTGTTTATTTAACTATGTAATGCATGATGTTCTCTACTCCCAGCTACTATATTAAAAAAAAGTTTTTCTTCACTTAAATTATTAAAAAAGAAAAGAAAAAAAGAAGCAAAAAACTACTTAAATAACTGTACGTATATATATGTTAATATTCATGCACCCCGTGTCTTAAACCCACAAAAACAATTATGTATAGGTTGGGAGCTTGTAATATATTTTACCTGCGATCTCATTTTGGGTATCTCGAATATTCTTACAAATATCTCATATCTGTGCTTATATATTAAATGATGACATCCGTACACAAGCTTGGATCGGATCAAACTCTGAGCAAGAAAATGAAGGAAAGTGCTAAAACCCCAAGTAGTCTTCACACATCTAGGTTCCTTCGTAGAACTCATTTTAATCGCGTTTTCGCAGTAATTTACACCTTTGCCTTCTTCTCTTTACTCTATCGCCATGCGCTCACTCTCCTCCTTTACTCCCCAACCTTTTCCTCCAAATTTATATCCCTTCTTATCTTACTTGCCGATGTTCTTTTAGGGTTCATGTGGATCACCACGCAGTCTTTTCGCATGCGTCCGATGATTCGCCAAGTTTTCCCCCAAAACCTCAAAAATATCATTAGTAGGAAAGATTTTCCGGCTATAGACATCTTTATATGCACTGCAGATCCTTTTAAAGAGCCTCCTATCGATGTTGTGAACACGGCCTTATCGGTCATGGCTTATGACTATCCGCCGGAAAAGATATCGGTATATGTGTCCGATGATGGAGGCTCCGAGCTGACTCTGTTTGCTTTCATGGAGGCTGCTAAGTTTGCAAGGGATTGGTTACCTTTTTGTAGGAAAAACAGCGTTTTGGAGAGATGCCCAGACGTGTTTTTTAGGTCAAACTACCAGGAATGCTCTGAGACTGAGGAGATAAAGGTAATTAGTTTAAACATAGATTAGAATGTGTTAATTTAATTTGCTTGTTATAATTAACTCAGTTAATCTACTATAATTAGTATACCTTTCAGTTTGCATGGAATTGTTCTATTGCTTCCAACTCTTTTCCTTACGAGTAGTTGGTAGTAATCCTATATAATTCCCAAAATCAATAAAACAAATCCCAATTACAAATTTTTAAAATTTTAAGATAATATTTTTTTTCATGTTTATTATATTAAATATAATGAGTGTTTAGTTCAGGTAACATAATATTAGTGATGTTAAACTTAAGGTATTATATCATTTTGCGCTCTCATATAGAAATTAGAAGTGTAATTTATTTACTGTGTCTGAGAAATCAGACATTGAATTTAAATACTACTCTTTTCGTTTCAAAAAATAATAACGTATTAAATTTTAAATTGATGGAATTTATTTAATTTTAATTAATATAATTATTATAATTGCATAATATATAAAAATTATATTAATCATAAAAATAATTTAATTTTAAATTTTTATAAATTAAATTAATTTTAAAATTTAATTTAATCTCTAATTTTAAAATAAAAAAATATAATAAACTATTTGAAAATTGGGACAGTAAATTTTATCATATTGGGGTTCGCATCTTATCTGTCAAATCCCATGATTAAAAGATTTGGAAAAATATTCTCTCCCATACATGTTCATTAAAGAAATAAGTACCACTTTAGTTAACGAAAAAAAAATGAAAAAAGAAAAAAGAAGATGACGTACCACTATATATATCTTTATACTACTCCATGTGTAGCGTCAGTAACATGCACCGATTTACGTATTCTATTATTATAAGCTAGTATTATTCTTATTATAAAATTAATTTTATAATAAATTAATTAATTGGTCAATATTGATACACTTGAAAAACCACCGATGTGTCAACACAACCTTGCTCCAACACTTATTACTTTATTGCTGGCGACTGGGATTGGACACCACAACTATGCAATATTCCAAAACAACTTGAAACAAAAAATGGGATCATTTATGGAATGTATATGCACTCGATCATTGTGATGTGATTTTTTTTTTTTTTGTTATTGTTGATAAGAATTGAATCCTTGGCATTAAATAATTTTATTTTAATATTTATAAATTTGACAGATGCCGTTCTTTCTGTATATATATTGAAAAGCGCACCATATTAATTATCATTATTATATATGTCCCCGCCCTTCTTGGTTGATTGTTGATCTGATAATGCATGTGGGACAGATGATGTACGAAACCATGATGATGAGGGTAGAAAAAGTGGTTGAAAGAGGTAAGGTAATAATTAGCGATGCCAATGAACAAGAGCGCAAAGCTTTCGACAAATGGTCTAAAGGCTTCACTAGACAAAATCATCCCACTGTAATCCAGGTAACTCCAATCTTTTTGGAAACGCGCGTGTCCATCCAAACTAAGTTAAACCAATGTTTGAATTACTCGTGAAATTAAGAGAGGGAGGAAACCTCCTTTAATTACCTTTTAATTAACTCATAAAATGCTTCTGCATGCATATAACTTTTTTTACATGCCATTAATATATTCTTCAAAGCATGCATGCAGGTCTTGTTAGAGAGTGGTAAACACGAAGACATTTCTGGAAATTCCATGCCAAATCTTATATATGTATCAAGACAGAAAAGTACAACTTCTCCACACCATTTTAAGGCTGGTGCCCTCAACGCCCTAGTAAGCTAGCTTCTTCCTCATAGCATATTTACTGTGGCAAGTTAATGTCTCAATTAGTATTATTCATCTCTTTGGAGTTCTTTATATATCTAGTTTATTTTTTATATAAAAAAAATGTATTTACGCGCTTAATTTATTGATGAAATGATTTTTTTTTTGTTCTAAAGCTTCGAGTATCGGCAATCATGACCAATGCACCTATTATTCTCACCCTTGATTGTGACATGTACTCCAATGATCCCGAAACTCTTCACCGGGTGCTATGTTACTTTTGTGATCCTTCACTTAAGCCCGATTTAGGTTATATTCAGTTTCCTCAACGGTTTCATGGGCTCAACAAGGCAGACATATACGGGTCCGAGTACAAACGTTTGTTTATAACCAATCCCATAGGAATGGATGGGTTTGCCGGCCCTAGTTATGTAGGGACTGGATGCTTTTTTCGCCGGCGTGTTTTCTTTGGAGATCCATCTTCCTTGGTCTCAACGGAGATTGCAGATCTTAGCCCAACTCATGTCGTGGAGAAGGCCATTACAGGCCAACCAGTTTTAGCATTAGCCCATCACGTAGCAGGCTGCAATTATGAAGAGCAGACCACTTGGGGTTCCAATGTAAGCTGCTGCTTCAATTCCTAACCGATTAATTTGTTGTTCAATGTACAGATAGATGTTTATGATCAATGCATCTTACTAATATTTAAGCCAATATGTTTTTTTTTGCTAAAAAATTATAATAATAATAATATTAATAATATATTTTGTTCTTAACAAAAATACTACTACGCATGCAGCTGGGCTTTAAATATGGATCCTTGGTTGAGGACTACTATACGGGTTATCGATTGCAGTGTGAAGGCTGGAAATCGGTGTTTTGTCAACCGGACAGACCAGCTTTCCTGGGAGACATACCAATCAATCTCAACGATATTCTGAGCCAAACCAAGCGATGGTCCGTTGGCCTCCTAGAAGTAGCCTTGAGCAAATACAGTCCGCTAACTTTTGGAGTTTCTTCCATCGGCCCTATCATGGGTTTTTGCTATGCACACTACGCGTTCTGGCCCATTTGGTCGGTTCCAATCACCATATATGCCTTCCTCCCTCAACTAGCTCTCCTCAATAAAGTTTCAATCTTCCCAAAGGTAATGTAATGTAACTCATGTCAGTATATAGCTAGGTTACTCAGCTAGCTCTTTCTAAACATACTTTTATTAGTAATTAATTATAATATTATAGGTTATGACGACAGATCCATGGTTTTACGTATACTACGTTTTCTTATTTCTTGGGGCCTATGGACAAGATTGCCTAGATTTCATTTTAGAGGGAGGGACATTTCAAAGGTGGTGGAGTGATCAAAGAATATGGTTAGCCAGAGGGCTCACATCTTACTTGTTTGGATCCATTGAGTACGTATCCCAGCACTTGGGCATTCCCTCACAAGGATTCAATGTGACAAGCAAAGTCCTGGACGATGAGCAAAGCAAGAGGTACGATCAAGGGAAATTTGAGTTCGGAGTTGCTTCTCCCATGTTTGTGCCATTAGCATCAGCGGCAATAATTAATCTAGTCGCGTTTCTTGCGGGAATTATAGAGGTGTTTAAGGGTGGAAATATGGATGGATCATTGTTTGTGCAAATGCTTATAGCTGGTTATGGGGTATTGAATTGTTTGCCAATATATGAAGCCGTGATCTTGAGGAGTGACAAAGGAAGGATGCCTACCAAGATTACTATCATCTCAACTTTTGTGGCAGTGGCGCTTTATATAACAACAGTTTTTATATTTGACAACAATATATATATATATATATATATAGCTACTAGCTAGTTGTACGTACGTACGTACGTACCCAATAAATATATATTAGTGTCCGTATCATGCATCTATCTATATGTTGCACATTCATGTTTTAGTTGGATATGAGTGCTCATTGCTTCTGTATTGTTGGTTTCAAAATTATGATTGATTTAATACATTCTGATGATTTGCATTTATATAATACTAATAATCTATTTAAAACCAAACACCTACCAATAAATTTAAAGGAGTTGTACTCCAAATAGTATCAGGATGGGCTTTTAAGCTATTGTACGATAGTCATATGATTGACTAAAATCAAAAGTCTTATCCAATTTAAAAAATTAAAGTTTTATAAAAAAATTTCAAAAAAATGAAACTAAATTAATATATCTAAATGATTATAGTACGTAATTCTATGAATTTACCGATCACACTAGATATATTAGAATGCAACCTAGACATTGTGCCTTGTAGGGTTGCCTTTTGCTACCACATGATATATATATATATATATATATATATATATATATATATATATATATATATCTATCTGCTTGAGTAGCTTTTGGTCGTCGCATCATTGAAACTTGTTAAAAGATCGAGGATGTCTGGGGCCTAGCTTGTGGCCATTGTATATGGCTAGAGGTGCACAACAGGCCAGTCTGGCCTGGTCTGGCCTAGGTCTGTCAGGCCTTGGGCTTTGACCAGGCCAGGCCAGGTCGTTGACTTTTGGCCTCCAGGCCAGGCCTTGATCGCTGGGCTGTGGCCTGGCTAGGCCTGCAGGCCAGGCCAGGCCAGGCCAGACCCAAGGGCAGGCCAGGCCCAGACCCAAGGGTAGGCCAGGCCAGGCCCAGACTCAAGGCCAGGCCAGGCCCAGACCCAAGACCAGATCAGGCCAGGCCAGGCCCAAGGCCTTGGCTGGTTTGGTCCCTTTTTTTTAATGTTACATATTAAATATTAAAAATATAAATAATAAAATATAAATTAATAAATTTTGTAAAATATTAATATTATAGATTACTTAAATACTGTAGATTAAACTTTTATTTTTTGAATATAAAGTTAGTTTTGATTTTATTTTCTTATAGTACGTACTAGAATCGGTTGGACATATATTTTATAAAGTTTAAACACACATATATCTTTTCATTTATGATCATTACACTCTTACATGGTTATTCCAGTTAATTTTCTAATTACTTTATGAAATTTTTATTTAAATTAGTACAACGGAATACCTAAAAAATAACTACAATCATAAATCCCCCAAGAATTTAGCATATCCAAATTAATGAAGAACTTGAGTATTTACAAAAAACTACCTTATTAATAATATTTAATATTAAAAATTAGTTTATTGATGTATTAATTAATGTTAATATTTAACATTAAAGTAACAAAGAATATTAATAAAATTTTATTGTTAAATATTAGTACTTTAGTATTTACAATAAATTAACTTATTATTAATATTTAATCAACTAAGTAACTAACTTATTATTAATATTAAATATACTAACTAGTTATATTCATTGAAGATGCATATTAACTAAATGTATCAACAAGAAATCAAGAATGAATAATTAAAATTTTAAATTTTATTGATGTATTAATTAAAACTAATGTATTATAATTTATAAATTACAATAATGAATAAGTAAAAAATTTATACTTTATTGATGAATAATTATAAATTTAAAGTTCAAAAATTACAAATAATTGGATAAAAAATCATGTAAGGTATCAGGCCAGGCCAGGCCAGGCCTCATGCCAAGCCAAGCTAGGCCAGGCCAGGCCAGGCCCAAGGCCAGGCCAGGCCAGACCTTTTTGCAGGCCAGGCCAGGCCAGACTTTTGTCTAAAAAAAGAGGCCTTTTCAGGCCTTCCAGGCCAGGCCTGACCGGGCCGGACTTTGACCAGGCCGGGCCCAGGCCAGATCAAGGCCAGGCCGCAGGCCTCGGGCCTTTTGTGCATCCCTATATATGGCACTTAGCTACGGCTCATAGATGTTATTTTGGTAATAATTATATCATTTGACGTTACATGATTAAACCTATTTGCGAAGGAGACGAGTATACCATAGATGCTTCTCACAATTATTCAACCACCAGTACATGTATAACCTTCCAAAATGAAAATAATAATAAATTAAAACTTGGACATCCATAGATAACAAGCTAGGAGGGAGTATTGCTGGTGATCAAGAATTGAATTTAAGTATTTTCTATATCATTTTCTTAGTAAAACTAAGATTAATTATGTAATTATTTGGGTTCAAACTCAGAATAAAGCTCAACTTATTAGTGTAGCTGGTCATCTTGGCCTACCGTTGCCGCAACCAAAAGTCGTACAAGATCATTTATTGGTACCCCTGATGGTTGAGTTAAAAGTTAAAATTCACATTAGTATACACTTACATAGGATATATACACACAACAAATTAAGTTGTCGTCAAATCCCCATTGAACTACCCATTTTGCTTAATTTAATAAATTTTTGTATGGATTCAATAATACTTTCAAAGTATTAGATAATGAACGAGGAAGAAAGTGGGACCGAGAGAAAGAGAAAGGGCGAAGAAGATAAGAGACTTGGTTTTATATAGTATACCAAATTTATCACAACTATTAGTATACATGTGTGATGTTATGTGAATATTAATTAGCATCTCAAGAGTACGAGATCTTCTTACAAGCCCTTTTTTCGACCATTTTGTTGGAACAACGGAGGTTCACTGGGTCAATGTACAAAAATACCCTCTTTTAAAAAGTAATCACGGTCTGCATAATTGCTTTAGAAAAATATTTTTGTATATTAATATTTGTCGCTTGAAAATTTTAATTAAGTATTAATTATTTTAATTAATTTTCAATATTATCTCAAGTATTAAATATAATTTTGGTTATATTTTCTATCCAATAAATAAGACTCTCTTTTTTCAATGCAATAATAGTATTGACATTTAAAGTTATTTCCAATAAATAACATAGTATTAATTATTATTTTTAATTCTATAAAGATAAATAATAAGTGACGGAGAGAGTATATATATACGTATGTGTACAGAGAGCTAGGCAACTAGCTAGGTCCATAATTTAGGAGATCCAACAGATAAGAAGCAGCGGCAACACCATGGAAAAGCCTAGTCTTCAACTTCACACAAGGCACCCCATGCGTCACACTTGGTTTAATCGTATATTTGCACTGGTATACTTATGTGCCATATTTGCCCTGCTATACCACCATTTCTAAACTCTTATTCTCATCAACTCCAGTAGTACTAGTCCTACCACTGTAATTTTCTCTCTCCTAATTTTGCCAGCAGATGTTATGCTAGCTTTCATTTGGGCAACTTATCAGGGTTTTCGTATGGCTCCAATCCGCCTCAAGGTTTTCCCAGAAAACCTAGCACAAATAGTGAAAAATGAGGGTGAATATATATCCGGCCTTGGACGTGTTTATATGCACTGCTGATCCCTACAAGGAGCCATGCACCTATGGGCGTGGTGAACAGGGCCTTATCGGTGATGGCGTATGATTATCCGATGGAAAAGTTGTCGGTTTATTTATCGGACGATGGGGGCTCGCAGTTGACACAGTCTGTTTGCTTTCATGGAGGCTGCAAAGTTTGCAACACATGGCTACCATACTTGTTGGGCCATAATACTTTACGTATTTGGGCTTGACCGATTGGGTCCTTCTCTTATACCATGATACTTTACCCGTTGGACTAATTCGAATGGGCCCATTCCTTGAGTTATATTTATTGTGTCTTAAATGTATTGGGCCTTTGATTTGGGGCTGATCAATTAAGCAAATAATATCTAAATACTAACTTTAACCGGTAATAATCATAAAGATAACAGTTGACTGTTATCTCTGCCATGCATTAATGAGGATTGGACTTGATCGACCAGCGGTGGCAAACAGGGAAAGGATGGAGCAGGTGAGTTGCCTACATTCGGCTGAGGTGACTAGAAGTGGGAAACTATGTTAGTGGGGAGTGGGTGGCACGAAAAACCAGGTTTGGAGTGTATATGCACAAGGATCACACAATCTAAAGGTAACGACACTTAACTGAGAATTTTATCTCTCTCTAGACACTAGATATTTTATCCTCCATTGTTAACCTTGTGATCGCTTGTACTGACTCTCACGCCGGAGCTATCCCCATACGGTCAGGCCGTCAAGCTTTTTGGTGTTGACTGTGTTTATTGTGCAGGATCAGAACGTCTTACATGATTGGGACGTGGCAGTAGATCTTGGCGTTAACATTTGGCGCTAGAAGGAGGGCTGTGTTCTAGTGTCCTTGAAGTTTTCAATCACAAACTGTAACTGTTCTACGTCGGAATCCATGGTGAAGTACTGTAGAGCAGACACTCCGGAGGGACAGCCGATGGTTGTCGGTACGTCTACACCACGAGTATCTGTCAAGGATCGTCTTGGTCCTGCGAACAGTGCTCATGCCAGTACAGCTTCCAAACAACCGTCTGAAGGTTCTCGTTCGAGAGTCATTGGCAATGTTAAGAGAAGACTAGTGTTCACTGCCGCGAAAGGACCCGATCATAGTCGAAAATGGGTAGAAGGTACATCGCCTAGAACCCGACACCGAGATGATCAGGATGATAAGGCCTCCAAGTTAGCCAAGATGGCGGATGAAGCAGACAAGGCCATGGAGGTACTTTTGAAACAAAGACAGGACATAGCCGAACAGATGCTTCGAATGGCGGAGTTGAAAGGTGCAGCGTCTAGCTATGTTCAGTCCGAAGAGCACGGGCACAGAAGGGGAAAGGAGCCTGCCCATTCAGGTCGTGAATCTTGAGGTCAACCTCGGGAACGAATGAGATCCAGAAGCCCTACTCCTCCGGGATCGAAGAGGGCACTCCGCCCTATCGATTCTAAGGAGCAGGGTTGAAGCAGACAAAGAGGCAGGTCCAGAGAGTATACTCCACAGAATACAAAGAAGGCACCCCGCCTTGGGTATTCTCACCGTAGTGACAAAGCCCCCACCCGAAGCAGATCCAGGGGTCGCACTCCCGAGAGCCCACCAAGGGTACACCACCCTGCAGACTCTCATCGTCAGAAAAGTCCCCCGAGGGTTGGGGGTTCATTTGATAAAGGTCGGTCTACTCAGAAGAGGAGGGAGTCGCCGGAGAAAGAGGCCTCATCTCAGCTAGAAGGAGTGAAATATCTAGTTAAAGAACTAAAGGAGCTTCGAAAATAGCTTGCCAAAGTTCAACAAGTGAAGGATACTTCGGGAAAGAAGGCATCTCCTTTTTTCGCGGAGATTCTTAAAGAAAAAGCTAACCGCACCAAAAAGTTGCCCCACATGGAAAGCTATGATGGATCCGGAGATCCTTATGACCACAGTCAGGCGTTCGACAGACTGATGGACTACTATGACTTTAGCGATGCAGTTAAGTGTCACACCTTTGTTACGACGCTCCGGAAAGATGCCAGGCAGTGGATGGGGACTTTGCCTCTGGATTCAGTCTCATCCCGGGCAGATTTATGCAGTAAATTCCATGCTCGCTTCGGGAGCAACAAGAGAAGGGGGAAACCAACAGGCTCGTTGGCTCAGGTCGACAATTTTTGAACGAGTCTTTGAGCCAGTATGTGAAACAGTTCCGGGAAGCAGTTGGCCAGGTGACCGAACTTAATGATCTTCAGGCCGTTGGTTTGTTCCAGAACGGTTTGGACTTGGTAAAATCAGAGAAATTGGTAAAGAAGTTGATGTTTCACCATTCGAATAGTCTTGCTGAAGCCTTCGATAAGGCAGATGGCTACATCGTGGTAGAGGAGGCCATGAGTAGTCTTAAACGTCATTCTTCGGATCGGCTCAAGGAGACAGATCGGGACAGAACTAAAGGAGGCTAGAAGAAAAGTGAAGGGAATAACGACTGCTACGATGGAGGGTCGAAGAAGTATAACAACTGGAGACAGGGAGGAGGTCGTTCGTCCGTTTCGACCCAGAAGGTGAATAGGACGCTCAACTGAACACTAACAGGGCTGTTATTCTTGATCAGATCAAAAATCAACCCATTTTCTAACTGCCCAGGGATAACCTTAAGCCCGGAGCAGGTAATTCTCGCAAGTACTGTGACTATCATCAAGCTTCCGGTCACGATACCAATGATTGTGCCAGTCTGAAGGACTTTATTGAGAGGAAGGTTCAAGGGGGTGCCTTGGTTCAGTATGTCGCAGCAAGAACAACTCAACAAGCTCAGCAGATGGAAAGAGAACTTTTTCAGGTTGCTCCGTCAGCTCAGCCTGCAACGGTAGCTCCTGGACAACCAGCAAGGCATGTGGTCGATGTCATCACTAGAGGGACTTCTGGCAAACTTGTGGGGAAGAAACGTCGAGGATACTTGGTTTCGGCAATATCAGTGACGGGTACACTCCCGAAGATTGATAGACCTTATCCAGGCACGATAATTGCTTTTACTGACAAAGATTACCCTTCGGAGCCCATCGAACCCCATGAAGGAGTACTGGTGATAACGACACAAGTGGATTCGGTTGACATGAAGGGAATGATGATCGATAACGGGTCTTCTGTGGATATTCTCTATGCCCACGCTTATCAGAGGATGCATCTGGATGGGCAGAAGATGGAGGTCGGGCAGGAGGCTCCCTTATATGGCTTCAGCAACGATCCAGTCAAGGTGGCTGGAACTATTGAGCTGCCGGTCATCTTCGGAACGGCTCCCCAACAGTTAGAAATTACTTATAAATTTTATGTTGTGCATGTAGATTCTGCCTACAATGCCATTTTGGGGAGGCCTACTTTGACTGCTCTACAAGCTGTGACTTCAATCTTTCACTTCAAAATCAAATTTCCTACGGCCCATGGAGTTGGAGAGGTGAAGGGGGATCTAGATTTAGCCAGACGGTGTTATAGAAATGCAGTGATTACTTCGAGAATAGGGGTGTCGAAACAGAAATAGACAATGACAATAGAGATCGAGCCCTTCACCGAAAGCAGTTCAGAACCATTGGTCATGCCGGCTGGGGAAATAGAGGAGTTCAAGCTAATTCCAGGCAAGAAAGGCAAGACTGTAAAGATAGGTTCGGGTCTGCCGGAACCTCTCCGAACGAACCTTATGGAGCTTCTACGCTGTTACGCAGACATCTTTGCATGGGAGCCTAAAGGCATGCCAGGGGTGAGTCGAAAGATTGCATAGCATCGGTTGGAGGTGGACCCGTCAAAGAAGCCAGTTCGGCAGAAGATGCGGATTTTTGCACCGGAACGCCATCGGATCATTGATGAGGAAATTACAAAGCTGTTGGCTGTGGATTTCATCTTTGAGATCGACTACCCGGAATGGATGACAAATGTAGTGCTGGTCCAGAAGTAGAATGGAAAGTGGTGAGTGTGACGCCCCCAAAATAGGTATACAATACCCATTCTGAGTCGCCAAATACATGATACAAAAAGTAACTACAACTTCAATAATACAATTGTCGTGCAAAATACGACAACACATACTGTGAGTTTAAATACAAATATTGTCTTCTAGACAATATCCACACTCAAATAAGTCCTCATTATAATTATTCAAACACTATTTTATAGAAATAGTGAGGACTGCTAAATATCTTTCTAGAACCATCACTCCATACCCCGACTAGATCCTGCTATGTTCTCACCTCCTGAGAAGAAAAATGGAACAAAAAGGAAAAGGGTGAGCTCAACTAGCCCAGTAAAGAATATTATGACTAAGATAATATACAACAAATTATCATTAGTATTCAACAGGAAAAAATCTGATAGAATATAATCGACAACAAGTTTTAGATCAACAACTGCAGCGGAAACATCAAACCATTAGAAGAGTCAAGTAGAGAATGAATTCTACTATCTTCTAAGATTTAAAAGTCCATCATCAATATTTTATCCCTGTAACATCAATTAATAATCATCTTTAACCAAATATTCATCTTTGCACTACAGGCCAAAGATATTCATTTGTATCACCAGTCAATCATGTTCATCTCAACACCTGTTCATCTTTGCACTACAGGCCAAAGATATTCATCAGGTAATCATACATCTTTGCACTACAGGCCAAAGATATTCAGTAATATCATCATTTAGGACTGAGGATGATGAAAAATATCTTAAAGAAAACGAATCCAGTGAGACAGAAGGACAAATAGTAGGGATTCGTATAACAGTTTATTCAATATCAATAATACTTCATAATAATCAATTGTGAAGCAGAATTCAAAAATAAATATCAAAACATGGATACAATCAAAGATAGTAACCATAATAGACATCTTGGACAAAAAGGAAAAAAATATATTTTTCGGTGAATAGTGCCGTATTCGTGAATAGTGCCGTATACGTGAATAGTGTTGTATACGTGAATAGTAACTTCGACACAAAAAGTTCCAAATTTGATAAAAAGTTCATATCAATATTTCAGCATAATGATATTGAAGAAAATAATATCATTAAGAAGAAAATAATATTCCTTACCTCAAAATAACCGTACTTCTGACTGAATATCGGATATGAGGCTGAATGAAACTTGTGCTGAATAGCAACTTTTAAAGTATCTAAATACTCACAAAATGCACTCAATAATCTAGAGAGAGAAAACTTATGAATTCTGGTGTGATTTTTAATTCTAACTTAGCCCTCTATTTATAGGAAAATGTTAGCACGCCGAAGCAGAATTAACCTGCAACCTGATGGCTTTACCTGCTACTATTCCCACCCACCACATTTGAATAAAAATCTCAGCACATTTCTTCACCAACCAAGAGTGGGGCCCACCAATTCTAGAATTTTTTACCAAAATGATTAACTCCGAAAATTCAACAATTTCTGAACCAGTCATGTCGTAAAATTCATAACAAATCATACTTTCATTTTTAACGGTTCAAAATTTGTGGACATATACTCAACTTATATATGTATAACATATCCAAAAATCACAACGATCCAACGGTCGGATTAAAAATTATAACCCCCGCAATATATCTCAAAAACCCTGATTTTTAATACCTCCATTCCGATAAAAATACTGATAAAAAGCTCAACATTAACTCCTTCATTTTTAACCACAAAAATATATCCCTCATTTATATCCACATAAAATAAATATTTCCTTATCATATGAATCAATAATTAATTATTCACAAATAATATTACAGAATCACATTTATGACAGCCAGGCCGTTCCCAAGAAAGAGGGGCTTTCCAATAAGGATTTCTCCTTACTTGCGCACAATTAGATGACCAAACCTCTCCTTAGACAGAACTTTCTAGACATTACCAATAATGTTATCTAATAATATTATTCAAATAATATGAATTATTGATCTGATAATGGAAAATACTGTGCAGCAATAATTATTGAAATAACAATTCTATAAAATATCAACGCAACAATTATTGAATCAATAAAATAAAATATTGAACAGTAACTACTGTAGCAATTATTGAGTAGTGTCTTCCTTCATAAGAATTAATAATTCAAAAATACTGTGCAATCCGTGTGCTACCGTGCAACCACGCGTATTACTGTATTTTAACCACATAGTATTCCAATAGTGTTAACGGTAACAACTACGCCGTTATTTATAAAAACTCAATTTTTATCGTTATCTTCATCCAATCATTTTTCGTTATGGGGCCCACAAATAGCTGCGCCGTCGTACGAATATTCCCCGATAGAAAGAATATTCCACGACCACACGAATATTCACCGACCAAAAATGAATATTTTATAGCCACTTGCTTATTTGAAATACTTGCGCATTTTACCCATAACTAACCACATTAATCAAATCAGCTATTTTAAAATAATAAATAGAGAAAATTTAATTTCATTTATTAATAAGTTGGGGTCTTACAACCTCCCCTCCTTATGAAATTTCGTCCTCGAAATTGACGTACGTACCTGGTGTTTCGAAAAGGTGAGGATACCTCGCTTTCATTTCTGATTCCAACTCCCAAGTCATTTCTTCAATAACATGGTTTCTCCACAAAACCTTAACTTGTGGTATAACCTTCGTGTATAGGACATGTTCTTTCCTATCCAATATCTTAACAGGTACCTCCTCGTACGTTAAATCTTCGGCTATCTCGTCTGGTTCTAACGCAATAATATGATTCGGGTCGTCCACATATTTACGTAACATCGATACGTGAAAAACGTTATGAACACGCGACATACTTAGCGTTAAGGCGAGTCTATAGGCCACAGTTCCTACTCGATCGAGGATTTCAAATAAATCGAAGGTTTGAGTTTTCTTCTCTTCATCGACTCTTACTTCTAGAATAACACATTCTTGCACCTTCTTCTTTATATTCATCAGCTCCAAGTCTGTAGCTTGAGTGCCTTTAACATTATCGATTAAAGTCGATTTTACTTGTATATCATCACGTGGGTCCCTAGAGTCATTAACTCTATCTCTATCATTTATAAATTATACAAAATAGGTCATTGTGTTCAACAATATCGCACTCGTACTCGCGTACAATCTTCTATTCAACACGTCAGCTACCACGTTCGCTTTTCCTGGATGGTATGGTCAGAACAGGTTCTGAATGAGTCGCCTCTTGAGCTATTGGAAAATCTTCTCGCATTCCTCGCTCCATACGAATTTTGTATCTTTCTGAGTCAGCTAAGTTAACGGAGTAGCGATTCGAGAAAATCCTTCCACGAATCTCCGATAGTAACCAGCTAAGCTCAGAAAGCTACGTACTTTGGTCACCGACTTCGGTTGCTCTCAATTGTGATTCATATCCCAATCTTGGATAGCACGTCATAATGGTACCTATTGTTTTACCACCACACAAATATATAGTCCCTTATAGAGAGTCTGGCTTTGGTGCATTCCACAAAGGAAGTCACCAGATAGAGGCTCGGGTACCAACTTCTATAGTTGGGTTTTAACTCCTGAAGTTCAATAGGAGCTATTCAATATGAGATTTGAGAAATAGGTTTTGTATCGGGTTGAAGATCAATACAAAAATTTAATATCACGCTCTGGGTTAGGCCAGGAAATTCTTTAGGAAATACGTCAGGAAATTCACTAACAACAAAAATATCATTCAAATCTGATGTATTTTTATTCAAGTCCATGACATGGGCTAAGAAAGGTTGACATCCGTTTTTCAATAAACGAATGACTTTATGGCTTGGTATGACAGCGATTGATTTTAGTGGTTTGGTTGCTTGAATTCGCATAACAGGTTGGTTAGGAATATGAAAACTAACAACCTTATGAAAACAATCAATTTTGGCATGATGAGTAGTTAACCAATCAATTCCTAAAATCACATCAAAAGCAAGTATCTTTAAAGAGATAAGGTCAACAGGTAATGTGATTGTACCAACTTGGATTAAGCAAGATTTATAAACTGTAGATGTAACAAAAGTTTCTCCTAACGGAGTCTCCACAGATAGGTCAAAGTCTAATTTCTCCGGAGTCAAGTTTAAACGTTGAGCACAAGCAGGAGAGATAAAAGAATGGGTAGAATCGGTATCTAGTAAGGTATAAACTTCGCAAGAATTTATAATTAACTAACCCGTTATACCTTCGTTCGGGTTCCTCGCGTTTTGGGCAGTCACGACAAACGCTCTTCTAGAAACCGTCGACTTTATTTTGTCCGTATCCGCCTTTGGTGTTACCGTCCCAGCTGGACTTGGTTTCGCTATAGTACAATCTCGAGCGATATGTCTTTCCTTTCCACAATTATAACATACCTTGAACTGCTGTGGATAGTTTGGACTTAGATGTCCCTCCTCTCCGCATCTGTAACATCTAACTGGCTGTCGTTCTTCTCCCCTAGAATTTGTTCCTGGTGCTGGTGTTGCTGTCGACGTCTTCCTGTCATCGTTAAATCTTCTCTTCTTGAAATTTCCACTTGACTCACCTCTCCTATTATCATGGCCACGATGACCACCCGAGTGGTTACCACTTTTGTCTGTATTTTTCCCTCCTCGTTGGTTCTCATCGCTCCGATGACTGCTATCACCAGTATGACCCTGGTTGTGGTCCCTCGGTTGAACATACTCATTATCTCGCTCTAATAATTGAGCCCTGTTTACAACATCTGAATATAAAAAAAATTTATGAGAGATAAGATATTGTCGAATCTCGGGTTTTAAACCTCTCAGAAACATCCTTGTCATTCGTTCCTCATTCTCGACCAAATGAGGTGCAAACCTGGATAACTCTGTAAACTTCGCCTCGTACTGGGACACCATCATGTTATTTTGTTCCAGTCTGATAAACTCCACCTCCTTCATATGACGAATACTTTCAGGAAAGTACTTGTCATTAAACAGTTTTTGAAACGTTTCCCAGGACATATTGAGTGCGTAAGGCTGGGTACGCTTCACAGACTCCCACCAGTAGACTGCCTCACCGCGGAACATAAAGGTGGCGAATAGAACCTTCTGTTCCTCCGTGCATCCCAAGACATCGAATATCTTGGTAATTTGCTTGACCCACGTTTCCGCCATGATCGGATCCGGCTTTTCCTTAAATTCTGGTGATCCCAATTCTTTGAACTGCTTGGCTGTGACAAACTGCGCGTTGTTATCATTTCCACCCGTATTCTGCACACGAGTCTCCCTCGTCTGATTTTGCATGAACTGCAAAAAGCTCCTAAACATTCCATCATTCATCGTTTGCTCGGTAACGTTGTTTACAGGAGGAATATTATCTTCATGTTGCACGTTCCCCTGGGTGGTGGTCAAATGTGTCTCCACGGTCTGATTTACTCCATTATTAACGTTCTCAGCTGCCATTTTTAAATACTGTCATAAAACATGGGTTAATAGTCATGTCATATATTATCCCTATACTCTAACCGACCAAATAAATACCAAATAAACTTAGTCAGGTCATACTAGCAAAGGAATTCCCCGTCTCTCCCCTCCTAGTTCTTATCTCACATCTCAGCCAGGGATCATATCCCTAAGCTCTGATACCAACTGTGACGCCCCCAAAATAGGTATACAACACCCATTCTGAGTCGCCAAATATATGGTACAAAAAGTAAACTACAACTTCAATAATACAATTGTCGTGCAAAATACGACAACACATACTGTGAGTTTAAATACAAATATTATCTTCTAGACAATATCCACACTCAAATAAGTTCTCATTACAATTATTCAAACACTATTTTATAGAAATAGTGAGGACAACTAAAACATCTTTCTAGAACCTTCACTCCATACCCCGACTAGATCCTGCTATGTTCTCACCTCCTGAGAATAAAAATGGAACAAAAAGGAAAAGGGTGAGCTCAACTAGCCCAGTAAAGAATATTATGACAAAGATAATATACAACAAATTATCATTAGTATTCAACAGGAAAAAATCTGATAGAATATAATCGACAACAAGTTTTAGATCAACAACTGCAGCGGAAACAGCAAACCATTAGAAGAGTCAAGTAGAGAATGAATTCTACTATCTTCTAAGATTTAAAAGTCTATCATCAATATTTTATCCCTGTAACATCAATCAATAACCATCTTTAATCAAATATTCATCTTTGCACTACAGGCCAAAGATATTCATTTGTATCACCAGTCAATCATGTTCATCTCAACACCTGTTCATCTTTGCACTACAGGCCAAAAATATTCATCAGGTAACCATGCATCTTTGCACTACAGGCCAAAGATATTCAGTAATATCATCATTTAGGACTGAGGATGATGAAAAATATCTTAAAGAAAACGAATCCAGCGAGACACAAAGAAAAATACCAAATCAGTTCCAAAAATATTTCTTTTCTGGGATTTAGCATAATATAGTCCCATAGTGAACATATATTTTTCTCAGAATTTTTAAAAGTCATTTACTATTTTTCATATTGCCAAAACAGCCGAATATTTAGACATTTATCAAAAATTATACTTTTATCTAAAAATTCTGAAATTCACAGAGTATACTCCTATCGTATACATGTACTCCCAATAAAAATTTCATCAATTTTGGAGTTAACCACAAGGAGTTATAAGCAGTTACTTTTAAAATAGTCTTTTCTCATAAAATTCATAACTCTTAATCTATACATCCAAAACTCACCATTTTTTGACACAATCAAGAAAACTCATCAAAATATCATTTCAAATTTTTCCAGAATTTTTGAAGGTCAGAAAAATTACGAAACTGAAAATCATAACAACCCTTAAAATTCCTTCCTATCCCTTAGTATCCCTTACTATCCCTTACCTCAAAAGAGCAGTACTTCTGATCGGTATGTAAAGCCGAAGGAAACTTGCACTGAATAGCAACTCTCAAAGTATCTAAATACTCACAAAATATGCTTCATAATATAGAGAGAGAAAGAGAGAAAACTTGTTTCTGGTGTGATTTTCAATTCTAACTTAGCCCTCAATTTATAGGAAAATTTTAGTAGGCTTGACCTGCAACCTGATGGCTTTACCTACTACTATTCTCACCCACCACATTTGAAATATAATTCAGCACATTTCTTCACCAACCACAAGTGGGGCCCACCAATTCTAGAATTTTCCATCAAAATGATAAACTCCAAAAATTCAACAATTTCTGAACCAGTCATCTTGTAAAATTCATAATAAATCATACGTTCATTTTTAACGGTTCAAAATTTTGGACATATACTCAACTTATATATGTATAACATATCCAAAAATTACCACGATCCAACGGTCGGATTAAAAATTATAACCCCCGCAAAATATCTCAAAAACCCTGATTTTTAATACCTCTATTCCGACAAAAATACGGATAAAAACCTCAACATTAACTCCTTCATTTTTAACCACAAAAATATATCCCTCATTTATATCCACATAAAATAAATATTTCCTTATCATATGAATCAATAATTAATTATTCACAAATAATATTACAGAATCATATTTATGACAACCAGGCCGTTCCTAGGAAAGAGGGGGCTTTCCAATAATAATCTTTCCTTACTGGCGCGCAATTAGGTGACCAAACCTCTCCTTAGACAGAATTTTCTAGACATTGCCAATAATGTTATCTAATAATATTATTCAAATAATATGAATTATTGATCTGATAATGGGAAATACTGTGCAATGACAATTATTGAATATTCCCCGACAGAAAGAATATTCCACGACCAAACGAATATTCCCCGACTAAATGAATATTTTATAACCACTTGCTTATTTTAAAAAATATTCATATATCACCCTTAACTTTAACTTTTTATCAATTTAACCATTTACTAAATAGAAAAATTGAATACTTTTATTTCATAAAATTTGGGGTCTTACAATCTCCCCTCCTTGTGAAATTTCGTCATCAAAATTTACGTACCTGGTAATTCAAAGAGTTGAGAATACCTTGCTTTCATTTCAGATTACATCTTCCCTGTCATCATGATTTCTCCATTGCTCATCTCCTGTATTTCAGATATCATTCTAGAATACAGCTTCAAAACAAGGGTTAATTGAATAAATTAACATATCACATAATATCCCGATATTATGACTGACCAACAAATAAGCTTAGGTAGGACACGCTAGCGAAGGATTTACTCATCTCTCCCCTCCTAGTTATATTCCCAGATCTCCGCCAGAGACCATATCCCTAAGCTCTGATACCAAATGTAACGACCCCAAAATAGGTCCATTCCATCCAACCCATTCTGAGTCGCCAAATACATGGTATAGAAAACATCTACAATTTTATTACAACAATTGTCGTATAAAATACAACAACAGATATGCTGTGAGTTTGGATACAAATATATACCAAATGTGACACATGTCCCAACCATGGACAGCACCTCACAGTGGCACCTTACATAAAGGTATAGTCAAAAACTGTTTTAGAAATGAGAATCTTTGGGAAGTGCTCAAGGAAACCTTCGTACATGGGAGACCATGCATCTAGGTTATGATAGATATCATATGGCCACAGAATTATCCTTGGTTGACCCAATAGACCCCAAAGAAAAATGAGAAGATTACTATCATATTCTTCCCAATGGTGAGTCTTCTCTCGACTTATCATTATCTCAACTGTCTCTAATTGAGAATTATACTTCAAACAAACACCAAGATTATATAGGTAGTGCTCGTAAATATACTCAGCAAGTGGATGTGCACAACCCTGTTTTATGATGACACGAGGTTGTATGTCATTAGACATCTTGTATGATAGTGACAAAACACCCTTGCAACGTTGGGTTCGCCTCACCCTATTTTCTTCACCAAATATAACTACTAAATGATGACCACCGTTCTATTCCCTTGTTACCCCTGCTCGACCCAGCTACACTCTTATTACCTGAAAGGAATTGTGAAACAGAAGGGAGAGACCAACTAGCCTAGTAAAGAATATAATGACTAAAGATAAATAAATTATCAATAGTCTTCATCAGTAATAAATCAGAGATTTAGAACATATGGTAGATAATAAAAATTTCAACCATAGTTGCAGCGAAACGAGCAATCCATTTGAAGAGTCAAATAGACTATAAAGTCTATTATCTTTTCCATGTTAAAAATCCACCAACAATATTTTATCCCTGTAACATCACTCAACAGTTCTTTTCTACAATCATATGAATAACTCATAATCATAATTGTGATTCTAAATTTTTCTTCGCACCCAGGACGAAGAATATTATCATCACTTGTCTTTACCTGAAACATCAAAGATCATGGTTATACTAAATCACAGTTCCTGTTCATAATCATGCTAATAAATCCATCTTCGCACTACGGCCAAAGATATTCATCAATAAACCATCTTTGCACTACGGGCCAAAGATATTCAACAACAGTTTATCTTCGCACTACAGGCCAAAGATATTCATCAATAATTCATCTTTGCACTACAGGCCAAATATATTCTTCAACAGTTCATATTTGCACTATAGGCCAAATATATTAATATCTCAAAGAAATATATAATCATTTTAGAATTATATAAACAATAATTATAACCATGTTGATCAATTCACCTTTACACTTAAGTTAAAGATATTCAGTTATAAATTCAATGGTCATGATCACCAGTCAACAATTCAACTTTGCACTACTGGCCAAAGAGAACTCATAGTCATGATCATACCAAAAATTTACCCATCTTTACACTCAAGTCAAAGAGAAATATCATCATTAGGGTTATAAAAATATTATATATGATAATAAAATCAATATAATCAACATATAGATTTAATCTCAAGAGTAATATTCATAAACCAACTATAATTTGGTCAGAAAAAGAGAATAGTAACTCGTGAATAGTAACTCATGAATAGTAACTCGTGAATAGTAACTCATGAATAGTAAACTCGACACAAAAAGGTAGAAATTCCATAATAAAATACATACAAATATTTCGGTATAATGATATTGAAAGAATAATATTTCTTAAGCTTATAAACAATTTATTTTAATTGTTTATACTTTACTAAATAATGTATTTAATCATCATAAAATGCCAACTCTTAAGATTTCATCACCAATAACCAAAACCCTCATAAAAAATCTGCATATACCTCATATAGGATTCTCAAGCCATAAAATCCTATTTTCTAATTTTCTTACTTCACAAAACATATTTAATTCATTTACTCATAACTAGACTATTTTCATGAAAAAATACCAAATCAGTTCCAAAAATATTTTTTTTCTGGAATTTAGTATAATATAGTCCCATAGTGAACATATATTTTTCTCAGAATTTTTAAAAGTCAATTACTATTTTTCATATTGCCAAAACAGCCGAATATTTAGACATTTATCAAAAATTGTATTTTTATCTAAAAATTCTGAAATTCACAGAGTATACTCCTATCGTATACATGTACTCCCAATAAAAATTTTATCAATTTTGGAGTTAACCACAAGGAGTTATAAGCAGTTACTTTTAAAATAGTCTTTTCTCATAAAATTCATAACTCTTAATCTATACATCCAAAACTCACCATTTTTGGACACAATCAAGAAAACTCATCAAAATATCATTTCAAATTTTTCCAGAATTTTTGAAGGTCAGAAAAATTACGAAACTGAAAATCATAACAACCCTTAAAATTCCTTACTATCCCTTACTATCCCTTACCTCAAAAGAGCAGTACTTCTGATCGGTATGCAAAGTCAAAGGAAATTTACACTGAATAGCAACTCTCAAAGTATCTAAATACTCACAAAATATGCTTCATAATATAGAGAGAGAAAGAGAGAAAACTTGTTTCTGGTGTGATTTTCAATTCTAACTTAGCCCTCTATTTATAGGAAAATTTTAGTAGACTTGACCTGCAACCTGATGGCTTTACCTGCTACTATTCTCACCCACCACATTTGAAATATAATTCAGCACATTTCTTCACCAACCACAAGTGGGGCCCACTAATTCTAGAATTTTCTATCAAAATGATAAACTCCAAAAATTCAACAATTTCTGAACCAGTCATCTTGTAAAATTCATAATAAATCATACGTTCATTTTTAACGGTTCAAAATTTGTGGGCATATACTCAACTTATATATGTATAACATATCCAAAAATTACCACGATCCAACGGTCGGATTAAAAATTATAACCCCCGCAAAATATCTCAAAAATCCTGATTTTTAATACCTCCATTCCGACAAAAATACGGATAAAAACCTCAACATTAACTCTTTCATTTTTAACCACAAAAATATATCCCTCATTTATATTCACATAAAATAAATATTTCCTTATCATATGAATCAATAATTAATTATTCACAAATAATATTACAGAATCACATTTATGACAACCAGGCCGTTCCCACGAAAGAGGGGGCTTTCTAATAAGAATTTTTCCTTACTGGCGCGCAATTAGGTGACCAAACCTCTCCTTAGACAGAACTTTCTAGACATTGCCAATAATATTATCTAATAATATTATTCAAATAATATGAATTATTGATCTGATAATGGAAAATACTGTGCAGTGATAATTATTAAACAACAATAATATAAAATTTTAACGTAGCAATTATTGAATCAATAAAATAAAATATTGAACAGTAATTACTGTAACAATTATTGAGTAGTGCCTTCTTACGTAAGAATCAATAATTTCAAAAATACTATGCAATACCGTGTGCTACTGTGCAATAACGCGTATTACTGTATTTTAACCACCGAGTATTCTAACAGTGTTAACGGTAACAACTACGCCGTTATTTGTAAAAACTCAATTTTGTCATTTTTTTCATCCAATCGCTTTCTGTTATGGGGCCCACAAATAGCTGCGCCGTCGTACGAATATATCCCGACAGAAAGAATATTCCACGACCAAACGAATATTTCCCGACAAAATGAATATTTTATAACCACTTGCTTATTTTAAAAAATATTCATATATCACCCTTAACTTTAACTTTTTATCAATTTAACCATTTACTAAATAGAAAAATTGAATACTTTTATTTCATAAAATTTGGGGTCTTACAAAATACACTCAATAATCTAGAGTGAGAAAGAGAGAAAACTTGTTTCTGGTGTGATTTTCAATTCTAACTTAGCCCTCTATTTATAGGAAAATGTTAGCACGCCGAAGCAGACTTAACCTGCAACCTGATGGCTTTACCTGCTACTATTTCCACCCACCACATTTGAAATATAATTCAGCACATTTCTTCACCAACCAAGAGTGGGGCCCACCAATTCTAGAATTTTTTACCAAAATGATAGACTCCGAAAATTCAACAATTTCTGAACCAGTCATCACGTAAAATTCATAATAAATCATACGTTCATTTTTAACGGTTCAAAATTTGTGTACATATACTCAACTTATATGTGTATAACATATCCAAAAATTACCACGATCCAACGGTCGGATTAAAAATTATAAATCCCGCAAAATATCTCAAAAACCCTAATTTTTAATACCTCAATTCCTACAAAAATACTGATAAAACACCTCAACATTAATTCCTTCATTTTTAACCACAATAAATATATCCAACATTTATATCCACATAGAATAAATATTTCCTTATGATATTAATCAATAATTAATTATTCACAATTAATATTACAGAATCATATTTATGACAACCAGGCCGTTCCCAGGAAAGAGGGGGCTTTCCAATAAGAATTTCTCCTTACTGGCGCACAATTAGATGACCAAACCTCTCCTTAGACAGAACTTTATAGACATTACCAATAATGTTATCTAATAATATTATTCAAATAATCTGAATTATTGATCTGATAATGGGAAATACTGTGCAGTGATAATTATTGAACAACAATAATATAAAATTTCAACGTAGCAATTATTGAATCAATAAAATAAAATATTGAACAATAATTACTGTAACAATTATTGAGTAGTGCCTTCTTACGTAAGAATCAATAATTTCAAAAATACTATGCAATACCATGTGCTACTGTGCAATAACGCGTATTACTGTATTTTAACCACCGGGTATTCCAACAGTGTTAACGGTAACAACTACGTCATTATTTGTAAAAACTCAAATTTGTCATTTTCTTCATCCGACAGTTATTCTGTTATGGGGCCCATAAATGGCTGCGCCGTGGTACGAATATTCCTCAACAGAAAAAATATTCCACGACCAAACGAATATTCCCCGACAACAATGAATATTTTATAACCACTTGTGTATTTTGAAAAAAAAAATCATATATCACCCTTAACTTTAACATTTATCAATTTAACCATTTACTGAATAGTAATTATAAGAAAAATTGAATACTTTTATTTCATAAAATTCGGGGTCTTACACTAATATCTTTGGTGGGTCCGTTTACTTGGAAATTTTGCAACATCCTAGTGTTCAACATGATTTGGTAATGTGTATTGATCGTTCCAACTGCTGATTGACTCTATATCTGGAGTATCTGGCAGATGGCGTCCTTCCTTCGGATCAGATGCTGGCCAAGAAAGTCAAGTACAAAAGTGCTAACTTCGTTCTCATAGATGGGGATCTGTATCGAAGGGCCTTTTCGTCTCTATTGCTTAAATGTTTGACTCCGTCCGAAGCTGATTATGCTCTTTGAGAAGTTCACGAAGGCATCTGTGGCGACCATATGGCTGCTAAGTCATTAGCCTACAAAGTACTTCGTCAGGGGTACTACTGGCCTACAATCTTCAAGGAAGCAACGGAGTACGTCAAGAAGTGCGAGAAGTGTCAACTCAACAGTCTGATCCCACATCAACCACCAGAAGAGCTATACTCGATCCTATCTCCTATACCCTTTGCTGTTTGGGGGGTTGACATACTGGGTCCATTACCGAAAGATTGTTTAAATTAAAGCTCAATTTGGAAGATTTGCTGCTTCATTGCGTATATTGAATAAGGATTTTTTCTCAGAAGTTCAACAGCCAACAACATTTGTGACGCCCCCAAAATAGGTCCATTCCATCCAACCTATTCTGAGTCGCCAAATACATGGTACAGAAAACAACTACAATTTTATTACAACAATTATCGTGCAAAATACAACAACACATATGTTGTGAGTTTGGATACAAATATATACCAACTGTGACTCATGTCCCAACCTTGGATAGCACGTCACAATGACACCTTACATAAAGGTATAGTCAAAAACTGTTTTAGAAATTAGAATCTTTGGGAAGTGCTCAAGGAAACCTTTGTACATGGGAGGCCATGCATCTAGGTTATGATAGATATCATATAGCCACAGAATTATCCTTGGTTGACCCAATAGACCCCAAAGAAAAATGAGAAGATTACTATCATATTCTTCCCAATGGTGAGTCTTCTCTCGACTTATCATTATCTCAACTGTCTCTAATTGAGAATTATACTTCAAACAAACACCAAGATTATATAGGTAGTGTTCGTAGATATACTCGGCAAGTGGATGTGCACAACCATGTCTTATGATGACATGAGGTTGTGTGTCGTTAGACATCTTGTATGATAGTGGCAAAACACCCTTCCAACGTTGGGTACACCTTACCCTATTGGATTCACCAAATAAAACTACTAAATGAACTTTTCTATACTGCTTCGGGAGAACCTCCACAGCTAGAGACCATCGTTCTATTTTCCTGTTACCCTCGCTCGACCCAGCTACACTCTTTTTACCTGAAAGGAATTATGAAACATAAGGGTGAGCACAACTAGCCCAGTAAAGAATATCATGACTAAAGATAAATAAGTTATCAATAGCCTTCAACAGAATTAAATTAGAGATTTAGAACATATGGTAGATGATAAAAATTTCAACCATAGTTGCAGCGGAACGAGCAATCCATTAGAAGAGTCAAATAAACTATAAAGTCTATTATCTTCTTCATGTTAAAAATCCACCAACAATGTTTTATCCCTGTAACACCAATCAATAATTCTGGTCCACAATCATATGAATAACTCATAATCATAACTGTAGTTCTAAATTCCTCTTCTCATCCAGGACGAAGATAATTTTCCTTACATGTCTTTACCTGAAACATCAAAGATCATGATTATACCAAATCACAGTTCATGTTCATAATCATACTAATAAATTCATCTTTGCACTACAGGCCAAAGATATTCATCAACAAACCATCTTTACACTACATGCCAAAGATATTCAACAACAAGTCATCTTTGCACTACAGACCAAAGATATTCAACAACATGTCATCTTTACATTACGAGCCAAAGATATTCATCAATAATTCATCTTTGCACTACAGGCCAAAGATATTCATCAACAGTTCATATTTGCACTACAGGCCAAATATATTCATATCTCAAAGAAATATAATCATTTTAGAATTTATATAAACAATAATTATAACCATGTTAATCAATTCACCTTTGCACTTAAGCTAAAGATATTCAATAACAATTCATCTTTGCACTATAGGCCAAAGATATTCAATAACTGTTCATCTTTGTACTACGACCAAAGATATTCATTAACAGTTCATCTTTGCACTATAGGCCAAAGATATTCAATAACTGTTCATCTTTACACTCAAGTAAAAGAGAAATTCAACATCAGGGTTATAAAAATGTTATATATGATAATAAAAATAATATAATCAATATATAGTTTTAATCTCCAGAGTAATATTCATAAATCAACTATAATTTGGTTAGAAAAAAAAAACCAATTTTGTCATGAATAGTACCCGTGAATAGTAACTCGTGAATGGTAACTCGTGAATAGTAACTCATGAATAGTAACTCGTGAATAGTAACTTATGAATAGTAACTCATGAATAGTAACTCGTGAATACTAACTCATGAATAATAACTCATGAATAGTAACTCATAAATAGTAACTCGTGAATAGTAACTCATGAATAGTAACTCGTGAATAGTAACTCATGAATAGTAACTCATGAATAGTAATCCCGACATGAAAAGATAAGAATTTCACAAGAAAAATCTTACCAATATTCCGGTATAATGATATTGAAAGAAATAATATCATTTTAAAAAAATACATCCCTTATTATCCCTTACTATTTCTTACGATAATATCCCTTACTATCCCTTACCTCAAAAGAGCAGTACTTCTGACTGGAATAACGCTGAATGAACTTACACCGTATATCAACACTCAAGTTATCAAAATATTCACAAGAATACGCTTGATATATAGAGAGAGAAATAGAGAGAAAACTTCAGTTTCTGGTGTGATTTTCAATTCTAACCTAAGCACCTATTTATAGGAAATTGCTTAGAACACCAAAGTAGAAAATTGAATATAATAATATATTTATAACCAAATTTTCCTTAGCCCACCACATCAAAAACATATTTTTCACACAAATGCACCAAAAATGCAAAACATGTTTTAAACAATTTTTGTAACAAAAATCAATTCAGACTCAATAATTCGGAACTTCAATAATTCGTAATAAATAGCCCTTTTATCAGAAAATTCGAATCTCGCGAGTTTTTATAGGAAATTCAATTCTCTACAACTTTGCAGAAGAAAGTTTTTCTAAATTCCAAACAGAAATTGACTGAAATCCACAAACGGATGATTTTACAGTCTATAATAAATTTTCGGTCAAGAATTGTGTCCACCAACACACAAAACATGTGTTAAACATTTAATCCAACAAAAATACTTTTCCTCCTCATTTATTCATATATCCCACATTCATTGTAAAAATATCACCATTAATATATTATTAAAATAATATATTTAAATGAATTATTTTATCAGAAAAAGATAAAATATTAATTTTCAACAATTGTCACATTAAAATTTTCTCCATCTATATCCACATAAAATCAATATTTTCCTCACCATATAAATCAATAATTAATTATACACAAATAATATTACAGAACCACAGTACTGGCAACCAGGCCGTTCCCAGGAAAGAGGGGGCTTTCCAATAAGGATCTCTTCCTTACTGGCGCTCAATTAGATGACCAAACCTCTCCTTAGACAGAACTTCCTAGACATTGCCAATAATGTTATCTAATAATATTATTCAGATAATATAAATTATTGTTCCGATAATAGAAAATACTGTGTAGTGACAATTATTAAAACAACAGTAATATAAAATATCAACGCGGCAATTATTGAATCAATAAAATAAAATACTGAATAGTAATTACTGTAACAATTATTGAGTAATGCCTTCTTATGTAAAAATCAATAATTGGTGCAATACAACGCGTATTACTGTGTTTTAACCACCGAGTATTCCAACAGTGTTAACGATAACAACTACGCCGTTATTTATAAACAACTTACTCTTGTCGTTTTCTTCATCCAATTGCTTTCCGTTATGGAGCCTACAAAAGACTGCGCCGTCGTACGCATATTCTCCGACAGTAAGAATATTCCACGACCAAGCGAATATTCCCCGACAACAATGAATATTTTATAACCACTTGTGTATTTTGAAAAAATTTCATTTATCACCCTTAACTTTAACATTTATCAATTTAACCATTTACTAAATAGTAATTATAAGAAAAATTGAATACTTTTATTTCATAAAATTCGGGGTCTTACAACATTGATGTTTTGCAATGGAGTATTTTGCCCTACCTTAGCTCACTACTCACTACACTACACCGTCTAGTCTAGTCTAGTCTCAGAATCCAACCATTAACTATTCAATTCAATTCTCCTCTCATTTTCTGTTAATCAAGGAAGGAACAAGTTGTCTCATTTGAGCACCAATCGTCCAACAACCCCCAACTTAGCCCTTCTGTCTGCAAACGGAGATTCTTCCACGCCACTTGCCTGCTGAACATCCATTTGATGCTTCAAGTTGCTGCAAAATCAATTTCACATTTATTAGGGATCAAAACCAACAAAACTTGCACATTGGCAAGTAATATATATATATATATATATATATATATATATATATATATATATGTTGACAAGTACTATATAGTACATTACAAAGGGGGGAGGGGAACTAAGGGGCTGCCATCCACCATCTACAACTTAAGGTAGAACAAAGAATGATGAAATCTGCACCACCAATACTCAAAAACTGTGTCCCAGAGTTGAACTTTGACAAGAAGTCAATAAAAATAATATAAAATCCAGGGAAAAAAATCTTCTGCCAAAGAACAAGAATAAAAAAGGTATTCCACAATGTATACAATTATGTTCCCTTAAAGAATCCACGAACAAGGAGAATTATCTCTCGTGCAGCATGATCTCTTTGGAACTCTAAACACCCCCCCCCGGAAGCACCCAAAAGCTCCACCACTAAAGAAGGCATCACCCACCTTAACCCCCCCCAATGTGGCTGATCTTTCCTATATAGACATGGAGTAGGGTTACTTGGGGAAGAGGATTGAGGGAGGCGGCAGGTAGTTGTTTTATCCAAAAACTATCGGAGGACCACCGCCAAGCCACACGTTTTATTCCATCACACGTTTTGCAAACCCTAGCTTCAAGGGGCTTTGAGAGATATCCAATAGCTTTCGCGAATCTAGCTTCACCTTTGTTGGCAGAGTGAAATCGGGGGAAATGGGTTTTGAGAGAGGTTCGGTCGTGGAGAGCAGAGAAAGAGAGAATGAGAGAATCAGTATGAATTGGGAGAGTAAGAGAGAGGAAGGGGTAAATCGACCCGGTATTTTTGACCCGGAATTTTGACCCGCGAATTTTTTTTTGTTTACTTGGTCCGTTGTTAGTCCGTGTTTTTGGTACGTCTTAGAAGGAAACCGTATATATATATATATATATATATATATATATATATATATATATATATATATATATATATGCTTCCAACTAAAAAAATCTCAGCAAACCACAAAGATCCTCGTAGACCATGTATCCCCATGGGTTTCTCCTTACCTGCTGCAACAATGTTTCTCCGGCTGATTTTAGTGTGAATGTTATGATTGAAGGGGAAGAAGATGAACATAATGAAAGAGATTAAGGGGAAATAATTAGACATGGCAAAATATGGTTATGGGTTGGTTTTGGTTTTCAAAATATGGTTAACCAACTATTTAAGAACTAAAACCATATTAACCATTTTAAATATGGATAATGTGGGTTGGAACCATATGGTTATGGTTAAAAACCATATTAACCATATTAACCATTTTAATATTATCCACACTATCACACAACAGTGTACGAAAACTTTTCTTAAGGAAATTATTTCTGCAGATGCCTGTTTCATCGAAAGTGGTCCTCCTGCTTTTTAAATGTGTTTCATATATATACAAGGCCATTTTTTAAAATTACAAGCCTTATATCATTTTCAAATCAATACTATTCTAATAATTAATTACAACAGTTGAAAACCACATTATCCATATTAAAACATAAGGGGTGGTGGGTGGCGTAGGGTGAGGTGGGGGTAAGGTGGGGTGGGGGTGGGGGTGGGGTGGGGTGGGGTGGGGGTGGGGGTAGGGGTAGGGTGGGTGGGTGGGGTAGGGGCAGTGATAGGGGTAGGGTGGGTGGGGTGGTGGTTTGGGTAGGGGTAGTGGGTAGGGGTAGGGTGGGTGGGTGGGGTAGGGGATAGCATGGGGTGGGGGTAGGGTGGGTGGGGGTAGGGTGGATGGGGTTGGCGTAGGGGGTAGGGGTGGGGTGGGGTGTATACATAATCACATAATATTATTTTTTTTGTGGGGGTGGGGGTGGGTGGGTTAGGGGTGGGGTGGGGTGGGTAGGGTTGATCGAGTAGGGTGGGTGGGGTAGGGGTGGGGTTGTTATTATTCATATTTATTAATATAAATTTATAATAATAAAAATTATTAACAGGATCATTGTCTAGAAAAATTATAGAATAATGAGGTTATTAATTATATCAAAAAATAAATGTCATTCCTTTTATCATACATAATGTACCTATTGATCTCTACAAATTATATATATAATATACTAAGCGCTAAAATATATGTAAAATACGAATATGTGTTGAAAGAACTTTTAATTTGGATTTGGAATAAAATATGGGTCGAAAAATAGTTAACCGGGTTGGAACTACTCCCTCCGTCCCAAATTAATTGCTCAGTTTTGACTTTTTTAAGTCAAATTGACTATTTTTAGAATTAATAATTAAGCATATATAAATATATTTCTAAAATTATAAAAATTGGGATTAGTAATAAATTGTATATACTTTCTTTTGGTTATAATCACTTCACCTATATTTTAGCAAAAATAGTAAAAATATTAGTTTTAAAAATGGTCAATTTGACTTTAAAAAGTCAAAACTGAGCAGTTAATTTGGGGCGGAGGGAGTATAACCAACCCAAATAAATATGGTTCCAAATTTAACCAACCCAAAGAAATAAATATAGTTAACCAACCCATTTGGTTCCAGTTAATATGGGTTGACCCGACAGTTAATCAACTATATTGCTAGGTCTAAAAATAATGATAATGAAAGTAAACATTCGCAATATATATCATTAATTATATGACTTAACTAAATCACTTTTACTAACCATCTTTTACCAATTCCAACCCGGTTTTCTATTTCCGGGCTGTTATTAATCGAATCGACCCGGCCCGTGTTGAAGTCGAAACCATATAATCTCAGTTTCTCACTTTCTTCTTCCGGAAGAAAGGAGGCCCCTCCTTGTGTAACCAGTCTCAGAAAATTGAGTGAAAGAGGGATGGATCCAAAGCTGACAGAAGTCTCACAACTATTCGATCGATTCAAAGCTGCTATGATGCGGAGCGATTTCGATACTTGTACCAAACTCCTTTCTCAACTCAAGGTATCATCTTCTACTCTCGCATTCCCTACTCCTTATTCTAACTTTTGTTTAGTCCTCTTCTGTGTCAGATCTAACATACTGTATTTTGAATTATCCATGGATAAGGCCTAATTTTTTTTCTTATTCCTTGGTCTGAAGTTTCAACTCGTAAATATTTTAAATTTTGCTTTTTTTATTGGTTTGGATTCAAAAGATACTGTTTTGATAACTAGTGAACCATTTGTGTACCTATATTTAAGTACCGTGAAGGATTTCTGATTTTATTTGGACTATTAATCGGTGGTATTGTTTTGAAGCAGATTTGCTATGGTATGGAAACCATAGGCCCCAGCTATATGAAAACATATAAACGAGAACAGCTGTTGTAACCAAGAAGTTTAAATGACAATGAAGATAGATTTGAGGAATTGAATTCCACAAAAGCTAGTGTTTTAATATTTTGCATTAATTTGAAGTTAGGTAATTGCGCATAGAGTTGATAATATGTTTTAACTATAGGATATGCTATTATTGTGGGACTTGTGTTACTACTGTGTAAGTATACTGGGAGTTTTAACTTTTAAGGAGCTTTTTATTATCCAATTTATCATCTTGGAAAGAATTTATGTAAGAAGTTTCTATTCTATTTTTGTGAATTTTCCTTTATCCTTGTTCAAGTGTTGATATTACATTATTACATATTTCATCGGTTACCATGGTATCTATCTTTCAGGTCATGCTAACAGAATTTAGAAGTCTCCCTCCATTATTTGAAGCAACGCCTAATGCAGTACATGAGTTGACAATAGCAAGTAATGTTCTCACTAGACTCTGCCATCCTGTAACACTAGTGTTGATAAACATCATTCTTTTTAGTAGACATGCTTCATTGTATAGGGCTTATATGGATGTTCCTGTGATAATGTCAGATATGGTGGGAGAGGCTAAGGCCCATTTATGTTAGTTTTTTTTTTGAGAAACAAAACCTATACTGCTTACTAACACATTACCCTTCCCTAAAAAATTCCTACTCATCCACTACTCCTGAACATGATTAATTACTAAATAAGTACTAAAATAAAATTACATAAAAGTAACTCAACCATGATCTTTATAATTTAGTGTGAACTGAGAAAAGGTGGCAAAGTCCCAGGAAAAAGTAACAATATCGACATTAGATAATGTGTTGTAGCAACCAGAGTTCCCATTGCCTGTTATATGAATACCTAGGAACTAAGTTGCAATTCCGAACATAATAGACATTAATGATTATAAATTTGATGTTGAAGAAAGCTCATTCTTGTAAATAAGAATATGATATTGGTTTATGCATGCCACAAAATTTTCAATCTTCATAGCCTATCTAGAGGTTTTCTCATCAATTTAGAATATTATATATTTATTTAAAATATGTGTTATGTCCCATTTAATTACCTCCATGTTTACCTTTGTTCCTGTCCTAATATCTTAAGTATGATAACTTTCAGGGGATATATATGAGCATGCAGTTGTATTAAGTGTTAAGACTGAGGATCAGGATGCTTTTGAGAGGGATTTCTTTCAGCTGAAGCCTTATTACACAGATGCAAGGTAACTGTGTCTTGTGTGTTGCTATATTAAATTGAACTCCCATAATTATGTACCGTGACAAGTACGGTAGCAATTCATTCAGGTTTAGACAGACAAGGACTTTATTCTCTTTTTCTCTCATATTTGGTAAACTTGGGGCAGGTTTTTATGTTGTAATATGTTTTTCTTTTGTAACCTAAGATTGCTTCTATATTTACCCTCTTTTTTTCTTGTATTTGACTCGATCAATGCATTAAATCTAAAATTTTGATTGTTGTTTTACCTACAAGCTGATTCTATCGAGCCCCAATTGAGTGGACTTCTGTTTTATGTGTGTGTTTGTATGTAGACTATGTAGTCCTAGTAATTGTTTCTCACAAGCTTAAAATGGATAGTCCTACCGCTTTAATATGATAGTTATTTCGTGATAATTTATGGTACTTATGTTTCCAGTTTCTATTGGCCTTTTTTAATATGCGATATCTTGGATAGTGGGACTTCTCAGTGTGTGTTTCTAACTTTCTATCACTTTGACTTGTTAATCTGAATAACTTCTCAAAGGCACTTTTTTGTATGAAATTCATTGAACTTTATTGTTTTTGTAAATATTTTAATCGCCAAGGCATCTTCTATATATTTCCACCTTGATTTATGATGTTTGTGTTTCTTTTGACTGAGCAGTGGCCAGCTTCCACCATCCCCTCAGGAATTCCCCATCTTGGGTCTCAACCTTTTGAGGCTACTTGTGCAGAATAGAATTGCTGAATTCCACACTGAATTGGAGTTACTTTCAGCCAGTGCACTGGAGAATCCTTGCATCAAGCATGCTGTGGAATTGGAGCAATCCTTCATGGAAGGGGCGTACAACCGAGTGTTGAGTGCTAGGCAGACAGTGCCTCATGAAACCTACGTTTATTTTATGGATCTTTTGGCAAAGACCGTCAGGTGAATTGTTTGACTTAAATTATTGAATCTGATAGAATTCGCATATATCAACCAGCACAGCACCAACACAGCAACTTATTACCATATTACCAGCAGATTGCTTAATTTTTGTTGGGGCTTTATTTTTTAATAATGGCACAACTTGCATCTACTTGAAGAAAGGTAATGCAAGAGGTCCAGTTTTATCCTGCATTTGAAAAGTTGGATTCTTTGTAGCATTTTCAAAAAATCAATTCTTGATTTATGGGTAGCTTTTTAATGTGCACTAAGGCAGAGAGTAATTTAGGCTTTTTCCTACTTGACTGCAACCTCAGTCTCTTGTACCAATGCTTGAATTTATTTTATCACCAAACTGCTCGAATGCATACTTGGTTTAGTCAATAACATATTAACATTTTAGGAAAATTTTAATGATGGTGTGTTGTCTTCAACTAAAGAAAACATTAAAGCTCTTAATTAGTGCCAAGTGAAATGACTTCCCTCAAATTCATCACTAGAATGTGAGATGTTGAAGGACTACCATCATCCAATGTTTTACTGCCTCTCTCTTATGTTGTTGAGAACCAAATAAATGTGATTGGTGTTATGTATTTAATAGGTAATTTTGTCATTTACAGGGATGAAATAGCTGGATGCAGTGAAAAGGCATACGACTCTCTTTCAATCAACGATGCCCGGCTAATGTTGCTGTTCTCTTCAGACCAAGAACTTTCTGAATACATTAAGGAGGTATATTTTTGAACCTTGGCTCTTTTGCTTTGGTTGCTTTAAAGGCAGGTTACACAATGGTGTTAACCCCCTGCCACATCACCGATCTTCAAATCCTTAATGACAACGTTTAATCCTATGTCTTTGGACTTAAACGATAAATCTTCTTTGGTATGACTACTATGAGACTTTACCAGCCATACTAGTTGACACCTTTTGCCTCCATGTTTGTGCTCGCGCTCTCACATGCATGCTTGTGTCTGCTTCTTGAAGTGCTATCCTTGCATTAATGATGGTTTACATTTAGAGGCTAATCTTTCTGTCAATAGTTTATGTACAGTTACACGGATTTACACTCCCCACCCCACTGCGTGTGCGGGGCCCACAAATAAAAAAAAAAGGAAAAGACCCACAATTATGTTATTGTGGTATTTTGATAGTGTGTGTGGCTTGAAAACCCATTTGATCCATAACCCAACCAAGGTAAGATTTGTGGTGACCAGAAAGGAAAGAAATTTGTAATTATCTTGGATTTTAGATGTCCCAATTTCAACTGATTATTCCACATATTAGCGTATTTTTGTTCATTTTTCAACCCCGTTACACATATGTATGCATTATTTTAAAGGTATAATGAGAAACAAAATATAAGCCTTGCCAAGTAATTTGATGGTAGCTATACTGGGACAGGGAGAGAATTTGTTTTTCTTATGATAAACAAACTAGTTTTTTGTTTTGTTACTGTCTAATATGGCAATATGAGTCATTGATCAGCGTTGTCTTATATGCATATTGCAGGAGCATCCCGAGTGGGAGATGAAGAACGGGTCTGTGATTTTTCAGAAGGCAAAAGAATTTGCACCTTGCAAGGAGATACCATCTCTGCAGCTCATAACTCAGACGCTAAGTTATGCAAGGGAGTTAGAAAGGATTGTCTGAGCGATGTCCAGCCCCTGCCATGTTTTCACTCCTGATTTATTCTTGAACTGTTATTTGATAGTCTTTTTTTAGTGTAACACAATCAGAGAATGATGAAACAAAAAGTGTTGGATAGGATTCTTATTCCATTCAAGTAGTATTGAAGCAAACACATTTTGCATGTGATTTGGCTTTCAATTTCCTCTTTTATTTTTGTTTTCACTCTGGCACCTGTTCAGTAGGTACAAACTGCTAGTTGAATGAAGAGGTTGTTAGATTGGATAATTTGTATCTCATTTTCTCTTCCTTGCTTATCACAACATGTTTTTACAACCACCGCTTCAAGTAGTTTGTATGCAAATATACGGTTATATTCATATCCGGATTTAAAAGTATTGATTATCCAATGGAAATAATTCAATATATATTATTTATATCCTTCAAGTATATATATATATATATATATATATATATATATATATATATATATATATATATATATATAAAATAAACAATAACCCCTTTTGGTTTAGATTTTCTTTTTTACATTATCATTATATTTTTTTAGTTCATAATCAGATTATAAATGTAAATATGTCGTTCAAACTTTAAGCAAGGATATTATCTTAGACTTTTGTTCTGAAGAAAGTATCCTTTGAAAAGTATATTATTTAAGTTTTAAAATATATTCTAATATGAATTTATTTGAGGAGGAGTAATATATCAGTCATTTTAAACTAAATAACCTATTTATATGTTCTTGTTTTAATTTCCAAGCCAGTGCACCAATTAATTACAATGCTAATATACATACTTGTATGCCTTTGAGTTTCAAAACAAATGCAATTATGCATGCTAGAAAATTATCATAACAAGCATTTGAGTTTTGATATCTCAACTCCCATTAATAACATTGTTGGATAACAAATGTGTTTAAACGAACACCCCTCCCCCCCCCCCCCACCCACCCACCCACCCACCCACCCACCCACACACACACACACACACACACACACACACATATATATATATATATATATATATATATATATTAAATTAAATCATGATATCATAACATTTTAGAAAATTGAGGGTGATAAAGTCGTGGGTTCCCCGACAAGGTTATTGGCTGATTAATTTGATTGATATATTTCACATACTTACGTATGTTGTAGGCTATCCAATTCACGCATTTAGGATTTTTTTTGAGTCGGATATTTTTTATGTGCGGCTGGCTGTCCTATGTTGACATTTAGTTTTTTCTTCTTTTTCTTTTTCTTCTTTTTATTATTTGGGGAGGGTATATCTTAACAGGAATACTTCATGTAGCTCTAAAAATGTCAGCCAGCATATTCAAGTTGTTGCATACATGCATGCATACATACATACATACATGTGAGGTTGTCTACCCAAGTCCCAATTAAATTCCATCATACTTTTTTTTGGAAGTTTTGGATTTCTTATTGCTTTTCTCGTGCCCAAAATCACTTCCCGGTTCAAAATCATGATCTGAGTGAAAATTAAATATATCGATTTTACAAAAAATATGTGTTACATTTCTCTGTTAAGAGATGAAATGTGATGTGACGTTTTGGGTCACAGCCTTAAATATAACACATATTTACAATCCGATAAGGAGTTCTTAACAACCAAATAAGCATATTATGGTGGTCATTCTTTTCAATTATATATTGAGTAGGTTACACTACGTACTACTTAGATTTCACATATCATATCTTAAAGGTTATAGATTATATATCTCCCCATATCGTGGCTTTTTTTGTTTGTTTTTTTGTTAGCTTAATTTCGTGGGAATATTTTATTTATATATATATATATATGTATATATCAAATTTATAAAAGTTTGTGTGTTGCAATGAGAATATATATATATATGTATATATGAGAAAAATGTATATTGACAACGGTTTTTTGGGCTATAAAGACTCGATCTGCAGTGTTTTTCTGGCCCCATAATAAAAGCAAGCTTTGAGATTCTTCTAACCCTACCCTACCCTACCTCCAGTCCAGTATTTCCCTATCACTTGTATTATTGCATCTTTATTTGTTACCTGACCATCCATATTCAATCAATTATAAGATAGAGGTTTAGTTATGCATTATTACTGACTACAGATTCTGAAACCCACAAGACAACAGATTTGTGCTTCCTTATTTTTATTTCATTTCATGGAGACAGAGATTTCATCATGTTCTGTAAATGTCCCTGCCCAAGCTTCCGATTCCAATTCCAATTATGATGAACTCTTCATGCAACACCACTTGCTTTTTGCCCAGAGTTTGAAGGTATGTATGCAGGCACATAAATTTGTTTATTCGTTACTAGTGCCTGTGAGAAACAGAAGCAATTCCTGTAAATCGGGGACATGAAATTTTAACTTTCCAATGCAAATTATACTTAGGACTTGAAGAATATAAGGAGGCAATTGTATTCAGCTGCAGACTACTTTGAATCTTCTTACAACAGAGATGATAATAATACTAATAAACAACTGTGAGTGGCGCGGATCCTTTTTCTGTTACTATTGTGAGAGATTGATTGGAGACGTACTATTCTTTTCCAGCAATTATTATTTTTTATTTTTTCTATTTTCCCCTGATATTACACGTACGTATGTATGTATGTATGTATATATATATATAGGGCAGTAGAAAGCGTCAAAGATTATGTCACGAATGCTCTGGTTAGTAGTGTGGATCACTTGGGTTCCGTTGCATACAAAGTTAACAGTTTCCTGGATGACAAGGTTAATGAAATTTCTGAAACAAACCTCCGGTTCTCTTGCATTGAACAGGTACTCCTCAGATTCAGTTATATGTATGTATACTCGTGGTTTTATTTTTAATACTAGCTGGGAGAAGTTTTTCTTTTAAGAGGTTGATAGAGTTGCTCTACTCTGCTCTGAACCTCTATTAGAGAAGAAAGAAAGTGAAATTTAAATAGAAAAGCTTGGTTGTTTATTATGTGCAATTTGCGCTCATTAACTATAACGGGGGCGGCTGCATTCTAGAGATTAAGAGTATGCCGAGAGTTTATTGACCAGGGTGGAATTCGACAACAGTCACTGGTGATTGAAACTCCCAAGTACCATAAACGATACATTATCCCAGGCAATTATCTTCTTCTCTGCTAATTTCTCTAGTAATTTTCAAGCATTCGGCTCGGCTGAATATAGTAGCAACTCCAACTTACCTGGTTGTTAACAATCTTTTCTCAGTCCAACCAACTTTAGATGCTAATAATAGCAAGACAGAATGGAATCCTAGCTTGTTTCTTGAACACCACTTTCACCAATGTAAGAAAATGCCATTTCGTTCTGTTTCACATATCAACATACTCAGTTGCTTGAGGACTAACTAAAACTAAAATGTTTTATGTTGTTGATTGTTTTGCTGAAGCTACTCATGCAACAATGGTGAAACCTGATACTACAAAATTATTCAGGTAATTGCATGACATTGTGAATATTATTGAGATAAAAACTTACCTTTGAGGATCATGCTCAATGTGTCGCATCCTTATGCAGAAAAAGAATTCCTCGGCCACCTTCTGCTTCATCCTCCTCGGGTCCTGGAAACTTTTTATTCACAAGGGCTCCTTCCAACAAAGTATTAAGTTAGTACATTGTACAATTGAACTTTTGATCCCAATACAATACTAATAGATCTATTTCTCTAATACTAATACTAACCAGGAGTTCATTAATGGCTTAATTCTATGTGAAAGCAGCTAAACGAGGAGTTTCACCACTTGGCTTTTCACTCAAACGTTCTGAATCTGTTGCTAATAGATCCATTTCTCCAAATTCTTCTAATAATATACAGCGGGTAAGTACTGGTAGCAGGATAGGGAATAGATTTTGGAAATGTTGCTGTTACATTTTTAGCTAATGGCCCTGATTCTACTTATGGTGTTTGTATTATAACAAACCATTGAAATCCATCCCCTTTATGATTGCAGTTTCCATCAGTGCCTCAGAGATCGTCTTCCTTGTCAATTCATCCTGAAACCCCGAAGACATCAAAAGAGTTAGAACAGTATTCCAACAGAAGTAAAAGTTTGATTAAAACTCTGCTTAGATACTCAAGTCCAAGAAGAATGAGAAACAAAAACTGATTCGGGACGATAACAGAGAACAAAAGAATTCATCATGTTGGAGCAGAAGCTCAAGCTCCATCTATTCACTTGTTTTTCTTGTGGAATTCCTTAATCTACTTCACCAATGTTAAAAGATCAATATATCTACCACACAAGTTTCTCACTTCTCAACTCTTTATACTCCAATACATGGCATTTGTACACAATATACTCCGGCCAGCTCAATATTCATCCCAAACGACTGAGCCAACATTATTTGATTATGTTACGTTTGGATCGAAGGAATAGAATGAAGATGATTCATTCCATTCTAGTCGAAATGAGTTATTCCATGTTTTCCCTCCCCCCAAGGAACCAAATACATTTTTTTTATTCCAAACACAAATTTTTTCATTCATCATTCCATTTTTACATTCATTACTCCAATCCAAACGTAGCATTAGTGTTTGTAAGATATTATATTCGAAAATGGTAAATAAGAACATCACAGCTAAGCATATTTGCATATCATTCACATCAGTAATGCTAATATATATTATCAACAGTTCAAGACATACAAAAACCCTTGAAATCTTTTTTTTATAAACATTTTATCACAACCTGCGGGGTTGTTCTAAACTACCATTAATGTGTATTGGATACCCTCAGCAGCTACAGATTTGTCTGAAACATGTCCATTTCAACCTCGTAAGCACTGTTTGTTGCAAGGATCGAAATATCCCAAAATGTGATTAAGGTTCTCCTGTTACCAAACTTTCCCATTAAAGGGTATACAATGACAGGTTTCTTAGTATAGGTGTATGAGAGAATAATTAATATCAAGAAATGATTTTCGCACATTATTTTAACACATACAAAGAATTTTGCACAAATCTGGCATAGCCCTACTGTTAAATTTGTGTATTGAACACAACATTATGACTGGTCTCAAGCATCCTCTAGATATCTCAAAATTTCCAGAATGAAACAACCATTCAAGCTTACAAAGTTAGGCTTCTCATCCAGGCTTGATCAGTCGGAACAAATACAATCATATAATGAGTTAACACATGTTCCCAGCTTTTACTCTCATTCTTCTACTTATTATGAAAACTAAATAGTGAACTGGTCAAGAATAATGTATCATATCAGATGCTTTAAAAGGTGCATGACAACAGTAATTTTTGCTGAACAAGATTCTTTTGTAGCTGGATGACAAGCCAGATGGCCCAGAACTTCTTTTTGCGGCCAAAATGCTTTGAGAACAGTCTTTCATAGTCATTGATGCTATCTGCATAACAAAATACCACAGTTAATGGTATTGAGATTGGCAGAAATAAAGGAATAAACTATGGTACACACCTTATTCAGAATCCAAGATCAAAACTTGGCAATTCGTCAGTAATTTGCTTGTTGGGAGTTGGGACTCTTCCATTCAACATCACAAGGGTCTGAAGCTTCATTACATCTTGAACCGATTCCAATGTCATCTGCACAAGCCTACACCGAAAGAATTGCAAATAGGATATATATATATATATATATATATATATATATATATATATTATCAGAACTGAGCAGTATCGTAAAAATTATATTAATGAGGAATGGAAGACATTCCTGCACTTGGCAACAAGATTTAAAGTATACTTCTGAGATGGATATCAGAAATCTATCTAAATATCACATTAAAAATTAAATATAAAACAAATCATGCATCTCAACTTCAGACTCCCCCTGACACACATAACTCGCAAAAGGGGCTGGTTACAACTAGTTCTATCCATTAGGAATTCTACTGGAACTTTTCCTCCTTTTATTCCTTTCCCCATGTTCTCTCATTTTGTATTCTTTCTTTGGTTAGGAATGGGGGAACAGATCCCTCTTCACTGTATGTTAGTATCATAAGCATCTAGACATGAAGAGCAGAGACTTGTATGGCATGTAAACAACCACACATTGAAGGCAAACAACTAAGAGGCTAAGAAGCATTAAGACCCAAACCTGGGATGACTTTCCAGGGTACACTTCATTGAACGATTGACTGTAACTGAAGCTAGATGCTGCTGCATATACCATTTACAGTTAATATAATACATTTAGGAAATTAAATAACTACCTTTTACAAGTACATACAACTAAGGTAAAACTTGCCTTTGGAAGATATTAATTCAGGGATATTTTTTTTTCTTTATTTCCACTTGATCCATCATGTGGCACTGATGCAGTTGGTGTTTGGCAATCAGAATGAGCATTTATAACTTGGGGATTGAGAATGGAAGACGTGGGACTTCTCCTGCTACTATCACTGAACTCTAAGTCAAACATGGCTCTTGAGATGTTTGATGCCCCTGATCTGGAATAAATTGATAACAGAAGTTGATCAGTTAAAGTTTCCTGTATACAGGCAGTAAAGGCATATTTTGCATCACCTTTTAGTAAATTGAGCAGCACAAGCAGGATTGGCCCAAGAAAGTTTAAACATCCCATAGAAAATCATTACATTTTGTTAACGATGTCACATTTATATCCTCTGCTATCTCACTATCTTAGAAGTATGGTTGTAAATGGAATATCACTCCAAAAATTCGTATCCATATTCTTGTCAAAGCAGATATTATTTGTATCCGTGTCAAAGCGAGAATATTATCTGTATTTGTATCCATCCAAAACGGATACGAATACGGACAGACATACCTGTATCTACATCTGAAAATATCCGTTTACAACCCTACTTAGAAGTCTAGTCACTTGTCACCTAAAAATGGTGTCATTCTTAAAATTCTCAATGGATTAGGAAACAAGGGGATTTTTAGTTTCCATGACACATTGGAAATGATTTTATTTCCAAAGAAAGCATGTGTGCTCCTACTAAAGATTCCTCACTTGAGGCACAACAAAATAAAAGGGATCAATATACAATTTTTCATGACCTATAACCTTCTGATCTTGCATGTTCAGCCCAAACAATTATGAACCTAAGCATTGCAAATTTTCAAAGCTGTAGCTGTGTATGTACTTTTATAATATTATAAATCTGGTATTTTTCAAGCATAATAAGTATATACATACCCCAAAGAAAGACCGGATGAAGTAATAATCTTTGGTTGTGGCTCTCCTACATTGTTCGAAGGATTTATATTATCACCATTGTAGTTATATGTGATGATAGCTTCCTGATTCTTATTATCATCCACTACACTGCTCTGACTATGGGAGCCTTCCACACGTTGTCCCTGTACTCCATTCTGGATATCAAAATGAGCAAAATCTGAAGTTTGTGAAGCATGGCACACATCTACGGATTCTCTCAAGTAAACAATACCCTCTTGAGTTGTGGGTTTTTTGAGAATGGACAAGATTGCATGGGCTGCAGAAGACAACAAAAAGTTGCACTATCTCCATATGTAGTATACTACAAAACTAACAATGCTCAGACATGACCAATGTACTGCCACTACTATTCTTTTAAAAGATACCAGGCCTTGAGGGATTTACTCGAGGCAGCATGAGTAAAATGCCAAAAACATGTGATTATTTTACACTCCTATAATATATCAAATTGAAAAGTAACTGCAATGAATTTCTTTCTTTTTCAGAGAACTCCAAATAAGCTTCCTACACTGTGTTATACAGTTATAATGAGGGTTAGGCCAGAGTCACCAGACCCAAAGTTGTATGTTGCCAATATTCTACGTCAAATAGGGACTACAAAGAGTTTCATAGACAAGACATTAATGCATATATAGGAGAAGGCAAACATATACTTTTCTGAGTTATACTCTAATATTTTATGTGACACCAAATGACGCTTACATACCATCACGTAGCGGCTTTTTTGTAAAAGATTCCATACTTGTTTTGCTATTTTCAGAGCTTCTGACAGTCGAATCGGATTCTTTCCGTGGTGAAGCATTACTTTGAAGTTCTGCTAGACATCCAAGCCAATATGTTAGTTTAAGGGGATACCAGAACATTAAACATCAAATGAGCTAACCCTTGGGCTTCCTTAATGCCATAAAAGACTTGGCAGCAATGCTAATCATGCTATATCATAATTATAGTAGAAATTCAAAATGAATTTAACCAATAATTCACTGTTTACAGTCATCAAATTAATTGCTCTTTTGACAATAATGGTGGATCCGGCGAACACAGTGATTACCGGCGAGATGCGGGAGAACAAGAAAGATGATACTTCTTGTTATTAGGATTTGGATGTGCAAATTGGAAAGGGGGGTGAGTGATTGTTTATCTTTTTATTTTTTTGTCTAATTATTATATTATTACCTCATTATTGCACATTCTATCCAAAACTTTGTCTAATTATTATATTATTACCTCATTATTGCACATTCTATCCAAAATCATAACGTCCCGTTACTTTTTTTCATCATAAGTGTTAATGGGGTCCCTTTTTTAGCACTTATACAAATTGGAGGGTGAGCTATGCCAAAAAAAAAAGGTTTAAGGGATTTGTAAAAACGGTATAAACTGAAGGGTCAGTTATGCATTTCAGTCCTAGAGCTTCTGATGCATGAATCTTTATCTTTCCATACAGATATATTTTTTTTGAAGATGCTCTACACAACCAAACCAATACATTCAAAAGGGAATATCAGGACCCTAATAAGCACCAAACATGATGACATTAAAGAGGCGTGAAAATTTTAGAATTCTACATAATATTTAGTAATTAAAAGTTAAAATAACAATATAACAATTTAATTTACTTCTTAGAAAGGTTTATACCATCAGAATGTTTACGCAGCTCACCAACCTCCACCAAATAATTAGAAAGTTCACATGTACTTCCAGCATTCAGATATTCCGATAGCTTGAGGTATCTACGACTTAAAGAGGTTCCATCTTCAGCAAGTAAAGAAACCTGACATACTTCACAGAATCAGTTCACTAAAAAGAAACAGTAGACTATACTTGGAGATTCCTTTCTTTGAAAACTAAATAATGACAGCCAGAAAATAAAATGGAGATAGCAGAGAGAATTCTTCCATTTTATTCTTGACAGCTATACTTCATAAGTTTTTTGCAATATCAGGAAATTAAATTTGGTAACTAGAGCATCAGCTTCTCAAGTTTACAACAACTCCTAGAGTAAGAGGAGATAATCTGGATTTGGCCACTCTATCTAAATCATGGATCATCATCTGTCTTGCTGAGTAACAAGGTATATTAGTAATGCCTTCATTTATTGACATAAAATATGACATAACTGAGTGGCCATGGAAACAAAATCTCAGGGTAAATAATGGCCAATCAACATATTCAATAAAGCCAATACTACAAAAGTAGTTTTACATCAGCTATCAGCTCAACTACGAAACTCAAAAACTATTTCAACTGTTTTACATCATGAGATAAGGTTCTATTTTTTATTAAAAAAATTATTAATTGAAAAGAGAGGATATAATATAACAGGGTGGAACAAGATCCACCTTCACGAAGTATCACTGAGGGAAAAAAAAGTGCAACTGTCCACTCTCATCACAGATCTATCACGGAAATACACCTAAAGGCCCACATAGCAGAAGGCCACTCGATGCAAGAAAAAATTATCTTATCCCTCGGTTAAAAGATAAGGTATATACTTATATTAACAAACTTTGAATCATTAAAATGCAAAAACTAACACTAGGAAATGATGTTGATTGCATATATTACGTAGCAAAAGGCAAGAAACTTGTGTATTCAAACTTCACAGTAAAATACACATGCAAATAAATTGGTTTATGGTCATAGTTGTCACGGTGCCTCGACGAGGAACAACGCCAGGTGACCGCCTAAAGCGCCCACCATGGCGTTCGTATGGCGACACGTTCACAAGGAACAAGTTATACATTATTTATTTTTCTTTAAAAGTACATTGAACAATGAAATTTTATATACATTAAAACTCAAAACATATTTACTAACAATAATATTTATTTTTTATTGTTAATCTTAAAATAATATTTATTTTTATGAATAATAAATATAATAATTTAATAGAAATATCAAAATTAAAAGTTAAATTATTATTGATTATCTTAAATAATATTTAATTTTTATGAGAAATAAATATAATATATTATAGTATAAGTAACAAATAAATATTATACTATACAAAGTATTTAATATTAAGTGCATGTCATGTAATGTAACTAATAGTGATAGTACCAAAGCAAGTTTAGATATGCACATGTAGATGAATAAATAACATTATTTTTATCCTTCCATTCATCACCATAGTGGGACAGGTGTTATGTATTAAATGAGTAGCTATCCAACCCATTATCCCAAGTCTAAGATTATCCTTCCGCTCATCACCATAGTGGAATAGGTGTTATATATTATATGACCAACTATCCAACCCATTATCCCAAGTCTGTAACATATTATATAATCATAGTTGTGGGTTGTGGGTAAACTGTAAACATATTATATAATTATAGTATACATATTATATAATCATAGTTGTGGGTAAAATGTAACGAAACAAAAAAAAACAACAAAAGAAGAAAGAGAAGAAGAAAGAAGAGCAAGAAGAAGATATCAGAACTGTGAGTAGTCATTGTCGCCTCATCGACTGGAGCTGTCAGCCACTCGCCAGTCTCTCGCTCTCGCTCTCCCCCTTCTACTCTTCCTGCGGTTTCTCTTTTACTGCCGTGATTAGGGCCAGCTGCAAATTTCAGAACAACGTCGCTTTTCTTTAACCCAGTACAACAAATTCAAGTCGCTCGCTCAGCTCATTTAAGTCGTTGACAAAGCGTCTCTTGATTTCCTAGGCGCCTGACTTGCAAACCTCCACCAAGTCGCCTTGCCTTGCCTTCCTCAGACCGACTGGACACCTAGGCGTCGCCTAAGCGACGCCTTAACAACTATGTTTATGGTATAATAACGTGAAAGTTATAATCTGAATGGAGTTTTTCTAAAGTTACCATATAAATCACAACTTAAGCTCAGATAAAGTCCGTAACAATATGGTTTCATGACCATTGTAAAATAGTGTGAAAATCACTTTATAGACGAATTAATTATAAGTTGCATGTTTGCAAAATATACAACAGTTATAAAGTAGCTTTTTTAAGGCGCCTTCAACTATGCTCCTCAGGTGACTAAAATTTGAATAATGCCAAGTGTCACAACATGGCTTACCAAATTGTATGTTATTATTACATTGGTTGACCATATTGTGGTTATTGATTATGCAATAAATGTGATAGTAATTGAAACCAATGTAATAATGACGCATCAATTTGATACCCCATCTGGTACCCCAACACTACTCCTGAAAATTTTCTAGTTCATAGCATTTCACAGTGCAAGTGCAAAAATTTTCGAAAATTACGGTGTGGCAGACCAATTGCATATTTACAATCCGAAAAGTTGCTTCCAAAAACAATTGTTGCAGGGACGCTGCATTAACTAACCTGCATTCTGTAGGAACCACAAGAGGAAAGTCTGAGTATCCCACAGTGGTATGTTTTGCTTTTCTGAGTTATTTGAGTAGTGTACATAGCGTCCCATTCTGCATTCTAATGTATTAGAACAACACTTAAATATTAAGCCGAATACACGAGTAAGCAATTATGAGTATTTAAGCAGCTAGTTAGTCAAATGGCATAGTACGACAGTACAACATGCTTCACCGGAATTCAAATCAGTTAGAAGAGGTGGACGAACCAACAGGATAGTTAGCATGGCTCTGGACTTGTTCATGCAACACCTTTGTTTCTCCAACCGCTATGCAATTTTTTCCTTGAAGATTGGAGTTCTTTAGAGGCTTTTGGTCTCCTTCACATTCTCCTATCTCCACCAAATAACAATCCAACTTCAATGATTCAGCAGAACTAATCATTTCATTACTTTTAAGGAACCTGCTATCTAGGAGCCTTCTGTTTGCATCATACAGAAAGACCTGATAAAAGGAATTGTAAGCATATATGTGCTTTTCCAGCCAACAATAACAAATTAACAATAGTAATATTTTATCTGAGTTATCTACACTGTCAAAAAGGATTGAAAGAGTTAGTTTCATGTACTTGAATAACACAAACAAAGGGGAAAAAAGGCACCAAACACCATAAGCTTTTACTGATTTCTACCTACAACATTACTATAAGCAACTTGTGTGAAGATGCTGTGGCAGAAGCAAATCTCTTGAAGCGATAAGAGGTGGGGATGAAGAAGGGAATACTTATTGATGTCTGAAGCACCAGTAGCATAATAATATTATGAATTAAAGGCACACCACTTTCTCTGTGCCTCTAAATTTTCTCTTCTACTCGAAACCCACGAATAAAAGTGAATCTCTTCAACCTATAAAGTTAAAAAATCTTCACTATGCAATTCAAACACTTGGTAGGTTTCCACGCTGCACTTATAGTTTTCATACATATTTAATATTTGAAGGCAGCTTAAAAATTATTACATACCTGACACAATTCCCCTTTTCTCCTTTTAATTAATTTAACACCCAAAGAGCTGTTTAATAAAAACTCAGGGAATGTTAAGCACACTTTAGCTAACTGATAATATGAAAAATTCTGTATGGAAATTGGACACTAAAAGACATAATAGGAGTTGGTTGGCAGGACTTATAGAAGTGTGAATATCAACCTGTCTTCTTTGCGATCCACAATGTGCAAGTTTTAATATGCCATCGTGAAACTTCTTGGCCTTTTGAGTTAATTGAGTAGTGTACAAGACCGCCCATTCTTAATTGCGACAAAGAGAAAGGAAAGGAAATGTTAGCTTATAAAAGGAAAGAGAGAAATAAAATGAAGTGCAATTGATTCAAGGAAGATGAAAGTAAGTCATATTGTTTGTGTTAAATTGTTTATCAAATAGTGTCCGTCTTACAATTGATTAACCTGTTATGTACCGCTAGGGGAAAATAGAAGGGAGAAGAGGCGAAGAAGAGAAGGTAAAGTACAAGAACTTCAAAATACTATAAAGTAGTTGTGATGATTACAAATGCAACAGTAGATGCACAAACTAACCCGTTCCACTAGTGCTTGATGTATCAGGACAACTTGGTGAAGCATCCTGCTCACTGATTTCACTTCTCTTGAATTCTGCAATACCAAAAAATCAAAATACATCGGTATGCTAGGCTATAAGATCATTGACAAATTGTCTTTCTCCACACTTATTTCTAAAACCGGCAAGAATCTAAAGTGTAGTAAGTTTTCAAAAAGTTTGACTTGAAAGCAATTGAAGCACAAACTAGAAGGCAGATTATACTATACCAGCCTTTTATGTCTTGCCAGCTGCTAATCCCGTGTTAATTAGTTAGACATCATATTCTTTGTTTTACAAACTGGGATGTTTTTTTTCTTTGTTTTTTTTTTTTTTGGGGGGGGGAGGGGAGGGAGGGATAAACATGAACATTTAGCATGCTGATGGGACAAATGTAATGATGCCAAAGAAATAGGTACGGTTAACCAAAGTTAACAGCCCTCTCATGCATCTAGTAGAACTAGAGCTTCACCAAAATACGAATCAGTATTCAGATAGGCAGAACAAACAAACCCATAGGATTATTTTTCTGTGTCTTGAGTTTCTTGACTTGTTGTACATCCGGTATTTCTTTTTCAATTTCATTGACATTTCTCTCTTGAACATTCGAGTAAATCAGAGGTTCATGGTCCCCTTCAAGTTCTCCAATATCCACCAAGTGACCTTCAAGCATTAGTGATTCACCTGACCTAATCATTTCATTCGTTTTAAGGAACCTGATATCAAGGAGTCTCCTGGTTTCATCATACAGCATGACCTGATCAGTGACCCAAAAAAAGGATTATTACCATGTGTTTTTTCTGTGAAAAAACAACAATATAATAGTGAGTTGATATCAAAAGGTTTTATAATAAATGACTAGAGAAAAAATTCACTATTGCATTATAGTATAGAATCAAGTAGAACTAGCTAGAGTTGCGGATAAAGGAGAGAGGTTTCTACCTCATGCAACTACATGAAAATAAATGATGCTATAGGGACTCAACTATGACCATGCACTCTTGGACGCTTGATAATACTGAAGTCCATGTAATTGTATGGCATATAAACTTCTGAAGAATGGGCCAATTACCAAAATGTATATCATGCTTTGAAACTCCCCTAACGTGTGACCCCCTGCTTGCATGTGGAGTAACAAACCACGGGACAATACAGTGCATTGCAAATTATTACAACATAATGGAGAAACCATATGCAAGCGGAAATACTTGAACCTAAGACATTAGGAAGCTAATGTTCTAATCAATACCTTTTAACAATTTATTCTCTCTCTCCCACACACACACACACATGTTCCAAATCAGCTTATAATTTATCGAAATACCAAGAGAGATGGTATAATTTCCCTATTTCCTTTTTTTCCAATTTAGGAAATTCACTTGCCACAAAAACTGTAATTCAACCATAGACAATTAAAGAATGTTGAGACATAGCCTAAGCTACTTCACTAGGTCAAGTATGTAGGGAAAATCGACACCAAAATATAACACAGGCACTGGTTGGTTGCATGATAGAGTGTATAGAGATTAACCTGCCTCCTTTGTGATCCACAAATTGCTAGTTTTAAAAAACCATCATGAAATTTCTTCGCCTTTTTAGTTAATTGAGTAGTGTACAGGACCTGCCACTCTAAAAGATAAAAAAAGAGAAAATGTAGTAATAACAAAGAAAAAGTCAAGAAAAGAACAAACGACACTAGATCTAAGGAAGATAAAGAAAGTCATATCGATGGTAGATATCAATCAGATATTTTCAAGCTGACCAATTAGATTAAACCTGTTTTTTACCCAAAAAAATGTTACCTAACTCATTGAAAAGAAAAGGAAAATTACAAAAGGAACTCAGTCATAAGTAGTTGTTAACATTACAGGTATAACAGCTCATTTTACAAACTAACCTGTTGTGATGGTTCTTGGTGCATCAGGACAACTTGGTGAAGCACCATACTTGTTGATTTCACTTTTCTTAAACTCTGAAATAGTACAAATTCCTTTATAGATATAGCGGGCTATATCATGCTATAATTTTTTTACAAGTATACTTAAGACTAGGACTTCCAAGAATAAGTATGTATTCATGTCATGTCTGTTAAAACGACGAAGGCATACCTAGATAAGTACATGTGCTTATCAAGTGTACACTAGTAGGATAAGAGGAGGATCAAGATGTCCATATGAGATTAGAGTTTTGTGATTTCAGACAGAAATCACATCACCTGATTCTCCTATGACAGAAAATATTCTGAACCTACTGTGTAGAAGCAAATTGAAAAGAGAGGAAAGTATTCATTTTGCAAATAAAGCATGAAGAGATGATCCATTTGAATCAACTAACCTCTGATAATTTTTTGTGATGGGCTAAGATTCTTCGATGATGCTTTATTTATCCCCGAATCAGTTTTCTTATCTTTATAGGGGAAAAAACAAACTGAATTGTAAACAGCATAATAATGCAAAGAGAGTGAATCAAAATACTAAAACTCAAAAGCTGTAACTAAAATTTATTTTAAAAAAGAAAAAGAAGTAATACCAGCAGAAATCGAGTTGCCTTTAAACTTCCGTCGATGCATTGAGCCAGTTCTGTTAGTAACTATCATATGTGTTACTTGAGAGCACAAATTAGGCACAGGTTTTTGATCTCCCAGAGGATCCCCAATGTTAACGGAATTTCAAAGTTTCACCGGACCTGAAAACATAAACTAGCTTTACAAATCCACTATCCAAAAGCTTCTAACAATCATCCTACAGCACAGACCTGAGTACATGCTCACTCATATTCAAGTAACAAATATATGAAAACAGTAAAGCAAATGTGCGAGACAATATTTTTCTGCATCTTAATCAAACAGATCATATAAATTCCAATGGAAATTGAACATATAATCATTTCTTCATCTAATCGTGATAGTTTTATAATTCAAAATTCTCTAGAACAGATGGAATTATCAGAAATTACCTTGATTCCTCTAGTAAAATAAATAGTTAAAGCTGATTGTAAACCAGTCAAAGCACAATCTATATGCAAAACTAAGAATTTCAGATATCTTCAACATGAAAATTATGCATAATCTCCCTTCTGTTAACTGAGAGGGTAGATATTCAGAAATTTCCGTGCAAAAAAACTATTTCACTTGAAATAATACAGAGTTTCGATTGCAATATCTTGAAATAGATTTCACCTCTTTCTGGAGCTCCGATTTCAAAATTTTATGGTCGCAAAAGAAGTTTTCCATTGGCGGGAATATGGAAATGCGTAGCTATCCTATGTAGCCTATGTTATTAGTTTTTTGTTAATCCTCCTAGATGCCTGTTTGGATGCATAGATACTATAACCATTATTAGGTCAGAAGAATGTCCTAGTATGTACTCCGAGAGAAAAACGACGTCGTATATAAGATGCTTTCTTAGTTTTAAAGTTTAGTAGAGAAAACTAAGAAAAGCTTGTTCCTTTTTCAGTCTCTCTCTCGAATCTGAGGAAGGAGATATAGCCCAGTCAGTTCGGTGGAGACTCCAGAAATATGGTAAGCTAAAACATAGTATGAAAATTATTATTTTTTTGTTCTTTTTATTGATCATTAAGGTCGGGAGGTCTAATACAAACAATAAGGCCATTCCAGATGAAGGCTTTAATCAACAGCAAACCTAGCACAGTGAAGAGGAAATCTTTAAAGAGAATTGGAAGATGAAGAACCAACTGGCATAGAAATAACAGGAACAGAAAATGAGGAGGATACCATGTCTGACCAAGAGGAATTAAGGGAAAAAGAAATAGGCAAACAAATGGAGTTAGAGGAAGCTGAGTGGGAGGACCTATTCACACTAAATAGGCTGAGGAGATCAAGGAGGCGAGCTAAGGAACCCGGGAAACAACAAGTGTTATCCCATCCAAGGGCTGATAAATAATTAGCTAATAATGAAAGGAGTATGGTTCTTGTACTAGTAAGCCTACAAATTATCTAATCTTATGGCTGAAGAATACAGAAATGAAGTAATATAACCTTTCTTCTCTATTTTCTTTCTCTACTACCCTCTGTTAATTCTAGTAGTCTAGCTGAAGACTATAATCTCAGCATCATTGGTGCTTTCATTATGGCTGAACCCAATCGGATAGAACAACTGTTTGAGCAGTTTAATCAACAATTCACCCAATTTGCTCAAACATTCACCCAACAATTTCAACAAACATTGACTGCAGTTATGCGGGACCAGTTGGAGCACTGGAGACCAGTAAGGCTAGATGAAGATCCACCTGAATAACCTCCAGTTGATCGAAGGCCAGATGACTACCATAGGAGAGCCAAGGTGGATTTTCCCAGGTTTGAAAGTGGAGACCCTACTGAATGGCTTTACAAGGTGACTAAGTATTTTGAATACCACAAAATCTCTGAACACAACAAACTTTCATTGGTAGCTCTACACCTTGATGGAGCTGCTTCAAGTTGGTTCCAATGGATGGAAACAAATCACCTGGTAAGATCTTGGGCTGACTTCATTTTTCAAATTCATATTCGGTTCGGACCCTCACCATATGATGACCCTAACACACAACCCTCTAAATTGACACAAGCTAGCACAGTAGCAGATTATGAGCTAAGATTTCAAAAAATATCTAACAAGACACCAGGGTTGCCTGAGTCTTTTCTCAAGGGGTGTAGGTGATGAGTATGAAATATGCTATATTTTTATTCCTTAATACTTAATCTTTTGTATTTATTTTGTGCCTAAATAAACTCATTATTCTTATATTTTTATTTTAGGTACAATTGAAGGGGTTTCATGATTTTGAAAATAAATTGGAGGAGGTTTACGGGATTCCTAACAAATCAAGAATTCAACAATTAGTATCATAAATGGATTTGAATTCACGCGGCAATGAGTTTAAGCACATGGCAATTGTAGAATTTATTTCCAATTTCAATTCTGAATTTTGGATTCTAGAAGATTAATTTTTACAATTCTATTGTAATTAGGATTTCTTTTAGACTAAGATTTATTTCCAAATTGAATTCTATTTCTTTATGGAAATTAGGGTAATTTGTAATTCTTATAGGACTTGGATTTCTACTTCCTATTGGATTTAGGACTTTGTCTAGCACTATAAATAGATGATGAGAGTCAAGGTTTTATTCATTCAATAATCAACTATCATCTATTGGAGTGCAGACTCAAGAGCATGTCAGGCTAGTTCTTTTTATTCAGTTCTAAAGGGAGGTGAATCCTTGTTACAAGTAATTGATTAATTGAGTATTATTATTTATTCCTTCTTGTGTGAAATTTCTTCTGATAATCTGTTTTCATTGATTGCATGCTAATTGATCTAATTAATTTAATATGACCAATTGAATTAGTTTGATCATTATCATATGCTAGATTAAGATTGGTATTACGTGTAATTGATATCTGTCTTTATCATAAGTAGCAACTTGGTAATAATAATTGTGGACAAGCTTTTGTTTATTACTAAGATTATCAGAAAACAAGTTAAACAAATCGAGCTTATGTGTTTGTTGCTTGGATTAGCCTAATTCTCTATTTCTTAATGCTTTTATCATATTAAATCTAGAGAGCTTGTTCTAGGTTGTATGCTAGTTAGAATCTGATGGAGAGCTTGTTTCATACAGTGATAATCTAAGGAGAATTTCGGATAACAGAGCTTATTGTTATCTAGGGCTAATAATTTCATTGAAGGAAAAATAATAATAACTTGATTAATTAATTATTGTACTTGGCGAAACTGAACTGCAGAACTGAAGTTTTTTACATATTTGGTTAATTTCATCATTAATTCTTGTTCTCTTAGTTTAAAAATAATTTTCAAAAACCCTCATCTTTATTTTCTGTTTAAATAGTAGAATAATTCTAAAACAACTTTACTCTCTGTGGGATCGATCCTTACTTGCTACTGTGCTAATTATTATAAATTGTGAAGTGAAAGTGAGGTTAATTTAGGAGTATCAACGACAGCTCCCAGTAGGTGGTCTTAGGTGGGATATCCAGTGTGAGGTTATAGGGGCACAACCTTTCAATCTGCAACATGCAATTGGGCTTTCTAAGCTATATGAAGGTAAATTTGGGGCTGGAAAACCTCACAACTTCCAGCCTAGAAGTTACAGTACCACTTCCATATTAGGACCCAGGCCACAATACCTAATTGTAACTAGGAATGCTCTAGTCCCCTTATGTTTCACCTGATAGAGTTGACAAAACTGCAAACCTAAACACACAACTGTCCCCATACCACAAACTACCTGTAAAGAAACTCACTCTAGCTGAAAGACAAGCAAAAATAGACAAAGGTCAGTGCTACAATTGTGAGGAAATTTGGCATAAGGGTCACAAGTGTAAGGGGAAAATGTCACTTTTATTATTGGATGGAGTGATTCCAGAAAGCTGTGAGGTGTTAGAACAAATTGACAGTACTTGTGAGGAGGTCAGTGAAGAAAACCCAGAAACTGAACCAGCCATAGGGAATTTGTATGCTCTTATTTGTTCTCCTAATACACGGTGTTTGAGAATGCAGGGAAGTATTGCAGGCAAGTCTCTACAAATGTTGATTGATGGGGGGAGTAACCATATTTTGATACAAAATGGAGTAGCTAAATACCTAGGTTTGGATATCAGCCCCTCTCCACATTTCTCAGTAATTGTGGGCAATGATGAAAATTTGAAGTGTGTGGGTCAGTGTACTGGGGTAGTATTTGACATTCAAGACAAAATAAGTTTGTCTCAGATTTTTTTGTGATAGATCTGCATGGTGCTGATGTTGTACTTGGGGTAGCATGGCAAGAAAGTTTTGTAGAGTTGAAATTAAATTTTCAGCAATCTTACATTAAATTTACCCATGAAGGCAAGGAAATCTGTTTGCAGGGTAACCAAGCTAGCCCAAATCCCATCTCTGCAACTCACTTTCACCAACTGCATAAAAGAAAGGAAATAGCTCAATGTTATCTCCTACAACTCATACATACACCTGTTACCACCACTACTACATCAGATTTTTCCACCACACCCTCCTTATATTCTTTACAACCAACCACAGATCACCCAATACCATCTATTGCTAAGGTGCTTACCCAGTTCACAGATGTATTCCAAGAACCAACTCAGCTACCTCCACCCAGGGATGTTGATCACCACATACCCTTGGCACCAAATTCAAAACCCATCAATGTCAGACCTTATAGATTTCCCCTTTTCCAGAAAAATGAAATTGAGCATCAAGTTCAAGGCATGATTGAGACTGGTAATATTAAACCAAGTACCAGCCCTTACAGTTCTCCAGTACTTCTTGTTAAAAAAAAAAAAGATGGCACATGGAGACTATGTGTGGATTATAGAGCTCTGAATGCCATTACTTTGAAAGATAGGTTCCCAATCCCTACAGTGGATGAGCTATTTGATGAGCTACAAGGTGCAAGGTATTATTCCAAGATTGACTTAAAATCTGGTTATCACCAAATCAGAATGGCTGCAGAAGATGTTCACAAAACTGCTTTTAGAACTCTTAGTGGGCATTTTGAGTTTTTGGTAATGACTTTTGGCCTCTCCAATGCACCTTCTACTTTCCAGGCTACTATGAATTCAACCTTTCAGAAATACTTAAGGCAGTTTGTTATTATTTTCTTTGATGACATTCTGGTTTACGGTCATGACTTGGATTCTCATGTGCAACATTTATCACAAATACTAAATTGTTTAAGGGAAAATTCACTCGATGCCAAACTCACCAAGTGTCAATTTGTTGCTACCACCATTGAGTACTTGGGTCATCATATCTCAGCAAGGTGTTCAACCTGATAAGCACAAAATAGAGGCTATGTTACCTTGGCCTAAACCTGGCAATGTGAAACAATTAAGAGGTTTTTGGGGCCTCACTGGATATTATAGGAAGTTTGTTAAAGGTTATGCAACCATAGCAGTTCCCTTGACAGACTTACTCAAGCATGATGCCTTTGTTTGGAATGATAAAGCTGACACTGCATTCCTGAACCTTAAAGAAACCCTCACTCATGCTGCTAACTCTTCCAGATTTCACTAAACCATTTTCTTTGGAAACTGATGCCTCAACCTATGCAATTGGGGCTGTGCTAACTCAAGAAAGTCAGTCCATTGCTTATTTCAGTAAGAAATTGTGCCCAAGAATGCAACAAGCCTCCACATAACTCAGAGAACTATTTGCTATTACCTTTGCCGTAGCAAAATGGAGACATTATTTGTTAGGTGCTAAGTTCTACATTTATACTGACCAACAGAGCTAAAGGAATCTAATGCAGCAAATCATTCAAACCCCAGAACAACAGTACTACCTCACTAAGTTATTGGGTTACAATTATGAGATCCGCTATAAGCCTGGAAAAAATAATGCATCAGCTGATGCCATGTCAAGAAATCCAACCCATCAACCATCAACTAACTCCCCAGGTACATTCATTGCACTCACAATGCTTACCTTTCTAATACTTGAGGATATCAAGAAAGCTCAAATTTCTGCACCTGAACTTCAGTCAGTTCCAATAAGCCCACCTTGGTCTGTCGAAGATGGTCTCTATCTCTACCAAGAAAAAATATACATCCCCAATCTATCACCATTGAAGGAATCCCTCATGAGAGAATTCCATAACTCAGTTGAAGGGGGACATGGAGGAACACAGAAAACTTTCCTGAGTCTCAATGCAAATTTTTACTGGACTAATATGAGGAGGGATGTCAAAGCTTACATAAAGCAATGTGCAGTTTGTCAGCAAGTCAAAGCTATAAATGTCAATCCCTATGGACTTTTACAACCCCTGGATATTCCCAAGAATATTTGGGAAGACATAAGCATGGATTTTATTACTCACCTGCCTACATCTCAAGGGTATACATGCATTCTGGTGGTAGTAGACAGGTTATCCAAGGCAGCCCATTTTGGTCTCTTACCTACTAACTACACAGCCTCAAAGGTAGCTTTTCTCTTGTGGGAAATAGTAACCAAACATCATGGTATCCCTAAATCTTTTGTAAGTGACAGGGATGCAATATTCCTATCAAAAATTTGGACGGAATTATTCCAATTACAGGGAACAACATTGAAGATGTCATCATCTTATCATCCTCACACTGATGGGCTGTCTGAGGTGGTTAACAGATGTTTGGAACAATACTTGAGGTGTTTTGTCTCTGAAGAACCACATCAATGGCATAAATTCTTGGGCTTAGCTGAATGGTTGTACAACACATCTTACCACTCAGCAATACAACAAACTCCTTTTGAAGTTGTTTTTGGAAAGAAACCACCAACTCTTGCTCAATATATGCCTGGCACCGCACAAGTAGAAGCAGTTGACATCACACTTCAGACCAGAGATGCAAAAATCAAAATTGAAGAGTTTGCACAAAACATTGCAATCAGCCCAATTGAAAATGAAAAGTCAAGCAGATAAACACAGAATCAATTTTTGTTTCAATATAGGGGATTTAGTGCTAGTCAAGCTACAACCCTATAGACAGCATAGTGTGCATTACAGGCCTTCCTATAAACTCAGTAAAAGATACTATGGGCCTTATCCTGTCATTGAAAAAATTGGTCAGGTTGCCTACAAACTTCAATTGCCAAACCATTCAAAGATTCATCCTGTTTTTCATATATCCCTTCTTAAGAAATTCCATGGGAACAACTCAACACCATCTGCCTCTTTACCACCACCGTCCTATAATAACCAACCCTTAATCCAACCACTTTCCATTTTAGCTACCAGGAAGAAATTAATCAACAATCACTGGGAATCACAATTCCTCATACATTGGGAAGGTTTGCCATTGGAAGAAGCAACTTGGACCTCTGCTACACAATTTAAGACTACCTATCCTAATTTTCACCTTGAGGACAAGGTATCTCTTGAAGGGGTGAGTATTGATACAAACAATAAGGCCATTCCAGCTGAAGGCTTTAATCAACAGCAAACCCAGCACAGTGAAGAGGAAATCTTCATAGAGACTAACAAGGAATTGGAAAATGAAGAACCAACTGGCATAGAAATAACAGGAACAGAAAATGAGGAGGATACTATGTCTGACCAAGAGGAGTTGAGGGAAAAAGAAATAGCCAAACAAATGGACTTAGAGGAAGCTGAGTTGGAGGACCTATTCACACTAAATAAGCTGAGGAGGTCAAGGAGGCAAGCTAAGGAACTCACGTGGCTGCAAGAGAAACAACAAGTTCATTTAGTAGTATACTAGTAGATATCAGTTATCCCATCCAAGGGCTGATAAATAATTAGTTAATAATGAAAGGTGTATGGTTGTGATGAATTATCTAGAATCTTGTACTAGTAAGCCTATAAAGTATCTTATCTTATGGCTGATGAATACAGAAATAAGTAATATAACCTTTCTTCTCTATTTTCTTTCTCTACTACCCTCTGTTAATTCTAGTAGTCTAGCTGAAGACTATAACCTCAGCATCAATGTCGATCCAGTTTGAGGGTATTAACATTTCTTTTCTTTTTAGGTGTTAAATTTTTTTTTTTGGCAGTCGGCGCTGTTTAATTTCCATTCATTTCTGACGGTGGTGCTGCTGGTAATTTGCACCTGTACCTTGTTGAAGATGCAATTTCCCACCTTCCTTGAGCAGAAAACCGGGTATGCAGGACCCATTGGGATTGGGTCATCTTCTTCCTAAACCTGCTGGTGTTCTTTCTCTCCCTTTATATACATGATTTTTCTACGTTTATGTGTGTTTTCGTTTCTTAATTTGATCTGATTTGGTGGAAGAAGTTGCTACCAAGGTTAAGATTACGGACATACTCAGGAAACTTATCCAAAAAAATGATTATGATAATAACTGCAAGCTGAAATGTTTATTAAATAAATATCTGCCAAATTAATCATAGACTGATGAGATTAAGAATTGGGAGAGAACAAGAATCCGTTTGGTTATTATATTTATTTGGTTATAAATAGCATGTGATTTCTTAGAGACATTTAGTGGTTATTGACATTTAGCAGTTTATGGACGATAGAATATTAGCAAGTACATGAGAAGAGATCATGAGTGGAGAAGCTTTTGAAATCCTCTGCAATGGATAGATGGAGTCATGGAGATGTAGTATTTAGAGTAGCTCTGACTTGTATCCCCAAATGTTGTACCTGTTTGCCAAATGGAGAAAAGGACTAAGGATTAGATGTGAAAGTTAAAATCAGAAGTAAATGAATGATTGGTTATGGTACGCATGCAACAAAGAATGATAGGTTAAAACATAATTAGCATATATTAAGGTCATATATTGTAGTGGAGTGGCATAATTTTGGTCATGCAACAGTGACAGATGGCATTTGAGCCCCATCTGGCAAAACCACCGAGTTCAGAAAGGACTCATCACTCATGCGCATTGTCATAGTTGGTAAACATGCGTCATAGTTAAAATAATTTGTGCTAACTTATTAAGTCAAAAGCAACTATTTGGTTTGAAAGGAATTCTAACATATGGGAGCGAGCGACACGTAGTTTTTTTCTTCTCTTTGCTGAGTAAGAATGACACCTTGCAGTACATAAAAAGAACAATAATAAAAGTGATTAATTAGCTTAAATAAATTGAAACGAAAGAGTTATAAATCTGCACCAGGATTTGAAATATGTGTGTCAGCTGTAATTTTATTTTGTTTGTGATAGGTAAGGTAAATTTTGCCCCCAAGTAACGACCTTGTGGTTATTCCTTGAGGCTCTGCCATTTCTCACTTATTTCTGTTTTCTGGTTTGATCTCTATGGGTGATCTGTAGAGTTTCTTCAGTCATAAAGTTATTTATTTACTTAGATGAATAACCTTTGACTCAAGTGGCATTCTTATTGGTGTCTTGGCAGATTTAGGGGTTTCTTTTGGAAGGCAGCAAGAATAGGTACTGTTACAATCTTCGCTATGGAGACCCCATTATAAATGAGAATATCGCTGTATTGTCTTTTTATGCATTAATTTGATCCACCAGACTAAATGGAAGTCACAATTTCAAATTGAGACTTGGCACCATTGTTGGTTTCACGTAACTCTAGTTCCCTATTAACTCCGCTCTTCCTTAGACTAGAAGCACATAACCTTTGGAATTGGGTGGAAAGTAAATGGCTGGATCATAATTTATGGCCAACATTGTTGTGAAGCTCAAAATTCAAGTTTTCCCTGACAATTGGCTAACAGACTTCCACCCATATGTATCTTATGAAGTAGTGAAATGAATAACATGTTTAAATCAATTTCTTAAACATTATACATTCAGGCTGACTTCTTTTCATATTTGTTACAAGAGAACGATTGAGCCCTTGGGTGGCCGTTGGATGCTTCACGAATCACGATGGGTGTATCAATAATATTTTTCTAAGCGACAATACAATCTTTCTCTTTTTTTAATTATTGAAGTTGCTCCAGCTTTTACTTTCACAATATGTAGTCATTGTTTTGTGAAACTTTGTTATTAGTAGTTTTTCTGTTAGATAGTTGGGGAGATCTGTCATATACACATTGAAGTTGTAGTTTTGTGGTTTGTAATGTGTAGCCTTGGGAATGAGTTAAATAACATTGTTTCTTGCTTGCCCATAATTTATATTTAGCCTTCTATAAATATAATGAGATTCCAAGTTATGTTGCAAATTGACATTTTGATTACATGTTTTGCCATTTCTTGCTTCCTAAAAGGCAAATTTTATGTTGTTTTTGCAATGTTTCCTTGCATTGTAAAAAGCCACACCATTGCTTCCTAACGGCAAATTTATGCTGGGTTTGCAATGCGTCTTCTCATTGTACTATGTTGAAAACTGAAGTACGTCTATAAGTCGGTGTAATGATTTCTTACCTGTCATGATCGATATCTTCATACAACCTAGAGAAAATAAAAGGATTTTTCTCCTACTGAGATTAAATAACAGTGCTTAATAGACATAAGCTTTATTTATTTGAACATCTAGATTCGTGAGTTGTAAATCCATACTATCAAGCCCGAATATCTTGACAAGAATGCAAATGATTAGCAGTGTTAAATGCGAACGGCAGTTGAGATTTGTTGGCTATGATATTTGCCAAAATTTACATTCATAATCCCTCTCAACTTCTCAGAATTTTGACAAGCATTATAGATTAAGGGAACCCATATTTTGACAAGAATTTCTACATAATCCTCTCTCACATAAGAGTAAATTGGACCCCACTTCCAAGTGAGAGGATATCAAAAACATGTGAAAATAGTGCTCCCTAGATCAACTACTGGCAGTCTGACACAATCACAAAACTATAGCTAAAACACAGTTCATGTATTGTAATATTGCAAACAGTTTGTGTTCTTTGAATATAAGAAAAACACATGCTCTTCAGGAAATTATGCGTCTCAAAATGAACAAGATTACAGATCAATGGTTTGTAATAAGTTCTTCAGCTAATCTAAACTGGTGCATTTGATTTTGTTAAAGCTATCTCTTCTTTTTGCCACCCTTCCCAGGTTTTGAAGGACCCGCAGTTGATGTGGATGCAGACTCCTGTTTCTTATTCCTTCCTGGGTGTCTGGGGACCAACTCTGCAACATGGAGCATCAGCTGTTTCCCTGCAATATTATGACAGCATAAATAAACTTATTCATATAGACAAACTTCAGGGATGCACAAAGGTATGCGTGTCTAATATACTAAAGCAGACTACAGAATAATTGAGAACTGATTTCCTCTGAAAATTTATAACCTTATTTACAGCAGAAGCCTACCAAGGAATGAAGTTCTTCTAAATAGCTACTTTCATGGATTTATAATGCCAGTCTTGACAGCATGACTTGGTGCAAGTAGGAGAAGCTAAAACATCAGTATCAAAATAGTGTTTCCCTTAAAATGTTCTCAGATCATAAAGAGTATCAAACTGGGATTGTCTATACAAAAGATGTGTTTGACCCACATAATATGGGATCTGCAGTTTATATATTGCAGGTTGAGAAAATTACACAAACAACACTGCTACACTTGCTTGATCACAAATATTACTGAAATAATTTCTGATTAACAAGCCGCTAACAGAACCCAATCATATTGTTGATTGCTCATTGTTATGTAATTTGTTTAGCGTTTCTATCCTACATGTCCATTGCTAGTTCTCCCACCGTATAATTTTCAACAGGCACAAAAACCGATCACACAGAAGATAAATCCAAATTTCCTTATCCGCTCAACTTTAATTTAAAGTGCAAGAAAGAACCCAGACATGTACCTCCCTTAAAGTAAATATGATGATATTTATATTACTGGGCAACTAAGTGAGGAAGACTTTGTAGCAAGAATCATTTGGAATAAATCAGATAAAACAAAATTGTTGTACTCAACAAATGAATCTCATACAGCAAGGCTGAATGATGACTATCCAAACATGTAGTACTTCCAACATTTAAAGGCCAAAAGTGGGAGGATACTCATCGTAATCTAATCTTCAAGATCAGGTAATTCTTGAATGGGTTATGGGAATATACATGAACATCCATGGAGAGACGAAAGTTTTTCTTCTTTTGATAAGTAAAGATCTATTATATTTATAAACAAAGGGATGCCATCCCAATACATGCAAAGTACACAAGAAGCAAGCGGATCCAACAAAGTGCAACTTGATACATATAAAAGTTCAAGCCCCTTGTACAAGTAAACACCCATACACCTGTACTTTTAAAAAATATCAAACAAAACTAAACTCGCTGAAGAAGCCAATGAAAGAAATAAGAGAACTTGGGTAGACTGTAAGCTGCCTAAAAAAATAGTAAATGGTCTAACATGGACAGAGATTTTTCGATATCCTTTTGCACTATAACATCCACGACATAGCATGAGGAAGCATAACCCAATTTGCACAAATTCCTTTTATGCTATAACATCCACGACAAAGTATGAGGAAGCATAACCCAATTTGTTCTCAACCTCCTTAGCATCTTAAATCTCCCCCTCCCCCACCCCCACCCCCACCCCAGCCGCAGCCGCAGCTGCAGCCGCAGCCGCAGCCGCAGCCGTGGCGAAGCTAAGTGTTGCACTGTAGGTTTAATTGACCCCACTGAAAAAAATAATTGCTTTATAATGCAAGGTAAATTTTAAAAAAAATTAATTATTATATATAAATTGATCCCACTAAAATTTTATAAATTTTTTATTATACGGGGTCAAATTGAAAATTTATAACTTTGTCAATCAAATTTTAACCACATATAACTCATATCCGCTCAATAATATTTTAAACTAAATAAATAATCTAATTTATATTATTTTTAAAATAAATAAATTAATTAATTAATTATGAATAATTGTGATTAAAAAAGTATTATGAGTCAATATTATATATACCATATATTATTACTTATTATATTGTCATTGTAATATAGTATATATATATATATGTGTGTGTGTGTGTGTGTGTGTGAGAGAGTGTGTGTGACCCGAAAGTACAAAAATATTAAAAAAAATTAGCAAGTGATACTGCCCCCACTAAATTATTTATAACTTAATAATAATTTTGATCCCACTGAATATTATTTCTGGCTTCGCCACTGCCCCCAGGCACGAAGAAAATCAGCAATTGGCTTTGGTTGTCTGACGTAACCCACGTTAATCCATATATCGACAATAACATTGCTCAAATTTCCCTAATCAACTTGCAATGTAATAACAAGTGATCTGTTGATTCTCAATCATTTCTGCACATAAATCATCTATTCACAACAAAACTTCCCCTTTCCAAACTTTATCCTAAGTCAAAATCTTCCCCCAAGCCGCTGTCGAAGAAAAGAAAGCAGCTTTCCTTCGATCCCCACCTTCCACGGAAACCCCTTATTACCAAACCCCATTAAATTCAGGAAATAAGACCGAACTGAAAACCAGGGGAGAAGATAATTGCTGCGCTGATTAGCTTGTCAAGACAGGCATGAAAAGAACTTTGGGTGTTCTAATGGTCACCGAACCTACTGTGTCTCTATGGCTAATAATGTGCTGACGCTTACCTCACCTAGATTTGGCAATTTTTAGTGCTTTGCCCACCCATTGCACAAATACAAAAAAAGGCAACATAGTTATCTATATATGTGGGACAATCAAACTTGATTAGCTTGCCGCCTCACCCACGCAATAAATGACATGAACTGAAGAGTTTGATGATCTTCCTTCTTGTTTTTTTTCCATTACTTAGTTTGTTAGCTACTTGCATGACAAAAAGATTAAAAGACACTACGAGTCATGATTTGAAAATAGAAGCTACATAGATGACATAAATTACCTACTAAAACGAAACATTAATAACTTAGCAAGTTAGGGGCACACAAATATTATTGTAGTGAAAAATATACAAAACTTGTCATTTATGGTGTTAAACAACATGCTTATTCCACTAGTAAATAGTATGCCCAATGTATGCCCAATGTACTGATGCGAACTTATTGCTCATAATGGAAAACAATTCATCACATGCAAAAGAAAGTTCATTTATCAAATAATGCATTCATTCAAGTTGAATAAACAGGGGGAAAGGTAAATGCTTACTAGAAGAGATTGCTGGATTGTATAAAGTTCCGTCTTCCCTCTTCAGCAAAAACCTCACTCTCCCTCTTTGCATAAAATCGCGGGGATAAGCCTTATCTATCTTTCCAAATAAAGAGTACCACATTACAATCAAATATTCATAACACAACCAAAAATACCAGTATACTACATGTATACAGAAACATAAAATCCAGTAATTTTCTTTTATGATTAAACAAATCTACCTCAATTGCAAAAGGGATTTTCAGGTGGCTGCAACAATCGCCAATCTCAGTACAAGTAGGGTTCTCACAGGCATTGGTTGCATTAATTCGCCTACCTTCTGCTATCGTTTTCTTTGAATTTATATAAACAGGATACAATACATTCCATTTCTTTATATTGGGTATATCGCCATCCATTTCTCTGGTAAAATCTAATCAAATCAAAAACGAAAACTAAGACAATTGAATTCATCATTATATTATACAAAACAAAGATCAATCGCACAAAGTAGGAATGGAATAGATCTTACAGTAGGACGAGTCAGAGTAACGGTGAGAGGAGAGAGAAACTTCTGATTTGAATAAACCCCAGTCCCAGTCCCAGTCCGAGTCCGACTATGAAAGCTGAGACTTGAAACCCTTGGGCGTTTTGTTGTGGATTGGTTCAATTCGTATTCGGGCTGGGCCGACCGCTGACGGAACATGGTCAAAAATTTTATTCTTCAACCACGTTCCGGTCCTAATTTCTATGGATGGCCCAAAAAAAATACTTTCTATCTTCTACTCCATTTCGTATTGGTTTGCCTTCCAAAAACAAACTGGTACCCCTACCCCTCTATTTCAAGAGTCCTATTTGACAAATTTCTTTAGGCTATAAAAGAGTTTTTTTTAATTTTATTTTTAATTGTTAGCCATATAAATGACACAATGTACTCGCATCATAATTTCATTATTATTTATCATTATTAAAATAAATAAAAATATGTTTTTTAATATTTATATATATATAAAGGCATTCCTAATATGGATTGACTTTTTAAAGTATATTAGGTAACGGGTTTAATATTTGGTAAAAGTAATGATTTTTTTCATATATTAATTTCAAAACATTAGAATGTATCACCAATTTTAAACCATAAAATAGTAGTAGTTCTGTTTTTTCCTGGTGTCGCTACAACTACATTTATCTAACAATTTTCTTTCTTTGTCGTTTTATTTTATTACTACTATTATTTACCATCTGTTAACACCTCAGTACTCCTTACGTAGCATGTTCAAGTGGGACTGACACGGTATTGATGATTGATTGGTCCGAAATTAACCACGTGTCAGCTGGAAAGCTACAAATTGCAACTTACATAATTACATGTAAGATCTTTAATTACATCTACAGACTGTATAACCCTGTATTTGTATATGAAAATGAGACTATTTCATGTAATCTTTAATTATGATATATTTAGATCGAAGGAATGTAATGCATGAAGGTATGAAATATAGAATGAAATTGATAAATGAATGGAATAGAGAAGAAAATTGAATAAAAAGTGTAATTATTTATTTTATTTCTGGTTAGAATATAATTATTCAACGTGATTGTGATACTCACGGGTTACATTTTTTTCTTTTTTGTCTGGACCGCGTCGCTTTGGTAACATGTGGTCTCTTTTATCACTAATAAAATTATTATTTTTTTGGTGTTGGGCTTTGTTGGGGGTTTGTCCACTCAGCCCCAACTTCCAAGGAGCCAGAGGACGAATGTGACTTTATTTCTATGGAAGAAATGAAATTACAGCCAAGCACAAGAAACCCAAAGATCATTGCCATCTTTTTTCCATACTTATCAAACATGATCATTGTTAAGTTTTTTAGAGTATGAAGGCAAAGGAGCAATCTCTGCCAACCCCATCTCGGCTTTGCTCTGTCTTGCTGCGATCTGCCGCTGT